>JAFVLL020023863.1:0-184859 GCA_021397915.2 Tor tambroides
ACTAGCTTTTAATCTTTTATATCTGCCTTATGTTCATCTGTCCCAATACTTATGCTCACATCAATGAGTGGGATGAACTCTAAAAGTGCTGTTCTCTTTATTTGGTAAAACATGTATGTGTTGAAACGGCTAATAATAAAATGTGACATTCTGTAGATTTGTCTCATATTCATCTTTTAATCATATCTGCAAATGTCTTGACTCCACAGCCAACAGAGCAATTTTGTCTTTACTGTTCCAATACTTTTGGAGGGCACTGTATATACACACACACATATACATACATACATACATACATACATACATACACAAACACACACACATACATACATATATATATATATACATATATACACACACACATACATAAGGCAATAAGCAAAAATTCATATTTTATAAAACTGTTATAAAATAAACAATAAATAAAAGTTTACATGTAATAAATATAATCACTTATAATTAAAAAAAATATATATACAAATATTATGGAGCACTGAAAATTGAAAATTCTGTCTTCTAGCCCCAGCATCTCTAAATGTACTTCCAAAGGTTCAGTGGACAAAATGAGATATATATATATATATATCTATATCTACAAAAAAAAATTTTTTTCCCGAACAAGATCTTCTAAATATTCTCCCTAAATATAAAATTTCTACCACACCAATTTCTTATGGTCTTCTGTTCAAAAGTATGGGTTGGAGGGATTTTTTTTTTTTAAATGTTTTGTATTTTTTCAAAAAAAATTCTCTTTTGCTCACCAAGGATGCATTTATTTGGTCAAAATGAAGTAATATTGTAATATTGCGAAATGTAACATTTTAATATATTTTCAAATATAATTTGTTCCTGTGAAGGCAAATTTTCAGTAATAATTATTCCAGTCTTCGGTGTTACATGATTCTTCAGAAATCATTCTAATATGCTTATTTAGCGCTCAAGAAACATTTTTTTTCTTTCTTTTTTTTAATCAATGTTGAAAACATTTGTGCTGCTTAATATTTTTGTGGAAACCATGATACATTCTTTGATTTATATGAGAAATATAAAATATTTGAAAGATTTTTTTGGTCACTTAATCCTTTCTGATTAACAATGCATAAAAAAATTTACAGTCCCCAAACTTTTGGACAGTAGTGTATATTGCTCACCCCTAGAACACATTACACATACTGAAGCTAATCAAAGTTTTGTTAAAATGACACTCTGCAAAGCAAATTAAGCAAAACGTCATGACAACCAGCTACAAAAAAAGCTTTACACAGGGTCAAAGATTGAAGTGCAGTGTAAAATTTTTTTTAAATAAATCATTTCAGTTTTCCAACTCAAGTTGGAAACAAGACTTTTATTCTCTCAGCTCTAATGGACTACATACCTAGCTCTATCCGCTGGGATGCAGGAAGATTCTTGGTCAAGGAGGTTAAATAGCAGAACAGGCCCTGATACGCCCGCAGCAAGCTGGCACACATGTTCTGGTGCAGGCTGAAGGCATGCTGTAGGCACTGATCTGATACCACGAAAGTTTTGCCCTGCAAATCACGAAAGAGGTCTTGATGCGTCACTGAACGCTGCATTAAAAGTTTTTGCATTGTGATAATACCCAATTCCCTTTAGTGATATAATCTTGTACATTTGAGAGAAGTTTTGTATTCAATGAAGGTATAAAAGTGATCTCTACTAGAGCTCCTTCAGAAACCTACATGACATCTTAATGTGACTGGGGTCTCAAGAGAATTGCTGTAATGTAAAAATTACAATCCTATTTACAGTAACAGCTCAAGCCTTTCAGTTTCATAATGATGTCTATTTATGGACACATTTAAAACTCTCACTGATATGAGAAAATCACTGCCTCTGTACTTTGCAAATGTTATGTCAGCAAAGTGTTTTAGTCTAATTAGACTAAAACAAAAAATACACTGTACTCACTTAGCTAAAAAAAAAAGAGCATTTAATGTCAATGTTAATACCTAATAGGGAAGTGTCTAGACATTTTATCTCTCTTGCACATTAAATGTTGATTTGGTTGAGTAAGGTTATTTTGTGTGTGTGTGTGTGTGTGTGTGTGTGTGTGTGTGTGTGTGTGTGTGTGTGTGTGCGTGTGTGTGTGTGTGTGTGCGTGTGTGTGTGTGTGTGTGTGTGTGCGTGTGTGTGTGTGCGTGCGTGCGCTTGTATTCTTACATCTGGGGACAGCTGCTTGACGTAGGTGGTGCCGAACACCACAGACTCCAGCGTTGGGATGAGAGAGTCTTTGCTCTGTGCCGGAGCATTACGATTCAACCAGGTGCTTTTGACTGGCCGTGGGAAACTGAAGGGACAAACACTAACAGTCAAATACAGTAGACATTTCTATTGCTTTCAAAATAAGGCACATTTTTGATAAGGAACACCTTTAGAACGTATTTTTCCCTACACTGCAATGGCATTTTATGCATTTGTTTGTCCTGGGAAGCACAGCAGTCTACTGTCTTCACTTGTGACATTCAAAATGACTACTATAATCTGCAGGTCCATGTCTCAGTGTACTGCTGACCTGATTAGAGGTTGATGCAGGGCCACCAGTGATGCGTGGATAGTGGCAGAGATGACAGACAGGTGGAAGTAGTCAAACATGACGTTGACGTGCTGGTGGATGCCTCTGTGGAGGCTAAAGTGCAAACGCAGCGTTCGACTGCTGATGCTCTGGAGAGAACTCGGGTCCTCGGGCCTGAACAGACAAAAACAAACACTGTTATATGTGAAACAACTGTTTACGGTAATAGTTTTTGCTTGTTCAAATCCCTAACCCTAAATATAAGCAAAAGTAAAATCTTCAGGTTTTTTAAAACAATATTCAGTTATTCTTCTACATACGAGTAGTCGCCATCGGTAAAGAACAGGTCCAAAGACAGCTGAAAGTCCATTTCATTTAGGGACTCTTCCACCTGCAGGGGAAAAAAGACTATCAGCACCACTAGTGACGCATACAGAGACAGATTTTATCACTGAACCCTTAGTGTGCGTGTTGTTTGAGTCATGAGATTCGCTTACCTTCTTTGCATCTAGCAGCATCATCACTTTGAATACGAGGACGTCGTTGACTACAATCTCCTCGTTTTTATAAAGGATCTGAAAGGTTTTGCTGCAGACCACATCATCTTGAACTGATGCTGGAAAAGCCAGATCCGAACCTGTGAGAAAACACACAACAGCAGGGCTTTACAAAGCTTAGATATATGTTCTATTCTTCCCTGTAAAACTATATAAAAACGTATCAAACAGCCCGTTGATTTAATGCAAATAAATATCTGCTGTTATTTTTTTCCATTTTAAATCAGTCTGTTCTCTGAAATCTTTCCGCCTTATTTGAGTACATGCAAATATGGCGTGACAAAGTGCACCAACAGCAATGGAGTCAACGTCAAACTTAGTGTTAGTGCATCTTGCATCTGACTGTTATCATTGTCAACCAACATTACACATGCTTTTCAAACACAAAGCTAAAAGATACTTGTATTAGGAAAGAATTTGAGGAATTGCTGGACAGATGATGATGCTTCTCACCACATTTCACCACAGGATGTAAGACATTACACACTCCAACAAACACAGAGCCTGTTAAAGCGCAGGCAAAGATTTTTTCAACCCACTGTGTCAATCACCGTAAGCCCTGAGGTGAATGTTGATGTAATATTAAGAGAGCCGAAGGCTACAGCTGTGAGAACTGTTAGAAAGGGAAGGTAAGACATTTAACCCTCATAACTGAAGATAAGCTGCATTCCTTTGAAATATGCAGCCTGAAGAAATCTCTGTAGAGATAAAACTGATCATTTAGCTGGCTGAAACAGTTTTTCTAAACTGTCTTTAGAAAATACAGCTTCAGCACATCCACATTAATGGCAAAAATGGAATGAGGTATCAGTAAAAATAAATTCTTCCAAACAATGATCCAGAAATGATCCAGAACTCATACAATAAATCTAAGACTGACATTGCAAAACGGCTAGCAGCATAGTTTCAAGCTTAATTAATCTTTTCTTAAATGAATACATGTATGTATATTGTAAATTAATATTATAAATAACTTTTTAATACTAGTATTTTATTTGTAATATGCTATTAATTATTAGTATTAATATTATAATTTCAAATAACCAAAATCTCAAAAATCAGCTTTAAACAACATCTAGGTATTTTTAGACAAAAAATGAACCAAAAACATAAAACATTTGATATAATATTTGTCACAATCAACATTTTATGAAGTTTAAATACCAGCTCAGTTTGTTTTGTACAAACAAAGGAATTTGTTTTTGGTTCCTTGATTTATATTTTTGTGGTATTGCGACATGACAGGACATGTTCATTTGAGATGTATGAGTGTTTTTTACCTATGGGATGCAGCAGACTGGCTTCCACCCTCTGCGGGATCCGTGGCGGCACTTTCATACTGGCTCGGATCTGATAGAACCTGTCATCACATACAAGAAAACAAGAGTGTTCATAATAAGCATAAGAATTCAAGACAAGCAGTATACTTCTTGCAGCTGTAAAAATGTATGCCTGCTTTATTACTACTACACAAACACATAAAACCCAATGCCAGATTTTATTATGGACTGCTATCTAAATGACTCTTTTTGATGATATTTTTCTTCTTACTGAGTGCAGTCCATGTAAGAAAAGCCTGACGCTAACTTGTTACACTTGAGCCCACTCAGCTCAGAGACTTACTTTCTGTAAAGGTAGAGTTAGGGATAAGAATCTCAAAGAATTTAACTATACCGAGTCTAATTCTATTTAATTTTTCTTTTTTAGAGAGTTATGTTACAAAAGTCTTGTATTTCAAATAAATGCTGTTCTATTAATAAAAAGAATTTATTAACTTATCACAGTTTCCTTAAAAACATAACTTCATAACTGTCTGACATTGACAATAACAAGAAATGTTTTTTGAGCAGCAAATCAGAATGATTTCTGAAGGATCATGTGACACTGAAGACTGGAGTAATGGCTACTGGAAATTCAGCTTTACCATTTAGAGATAGTAACTGTAATAATATTTACTGTTTTTAATGTATTTTTAAACAAATAAATGCAGCCTTGGTGAGTAAAAAAAAAAACAACAACCTTAAACGGTAGTGCATATTACAAATAAACAAACAAAAATCATGCTAGACAGAATTAGGCTAATGGTAACTGCTCAGACTGATTTATTTAGTGATTCAGTGAGTCATTTAAAGCAGTGAGTTTGTTTGTGACTTATTTGTGAGTCACTTTGGGCGATTCAAACTGATTCATAACACATCATAACATTTGAAAAGGAGTTTTCTATTTAATTTTTTTCAGCGAATTAGCTATTTCGCAGTACCTGTTTTCCCCCTCATAACAGTGAATTCAGACTACAAAAAAAATGGCGCTAAAGCGCCATTTCTTTTGCCGCCACAGATTCAGCAATGCAGAAAACACTGTCAGAATATATTAATACCATATTCAGCAGAAAAATGCAGTTTACGTACCAATAACACAACCAAAGCTCTTGAAAAAAAATAGTTCCTGCATTTTTTTTTTTTTTAAGAAACTGGTCAGCTTTTCTCCTTACTGCGGTTCTTGGAAAGGAAGAAGTTGCCGTGACGGCCACACACATCTCACACCCTCTCAGTTCCTCATTTCTACTCATTAGAGCTCGGCTGAATAATCCGGACACACTGATCTCATCAGAGATCTCCTCCAGCACATGGCTGTATCCACACAGCTCGTGTTTATATCCTGTGCTTCATCCTCCCATGCATTTGCAATAAAAGAGGAAGTTCATGCAACCAAAATAGAGCTACAATTTTCCTTCTGACAAGAATATCATGACATCAAAAGCACACAGAGGCACTTATGTGGGAGCGAGGAGATACGCAAGAATACAACCGGCTGGCCGGAACACACATCTGGGAACAGGAACAAACAACTAGCCCCCCTGCAGGACCTGAAGAGGAGAACGACGGTTGCGTTGTGCTTCCTGTCGCACAGCTGAGCAAACCCAATGGCTCTGTGTTTTAGTTAAACCCGTGGCGACAATGTCAGCAGATGTGGAACGTTAACTTGAAATTGCAAATTGCTGTGTTGACACCAATCAACCCTACTGAGCACTGATCATAACCTAGAGTTTCTTCCTTTGCTTTGAAAACAGACTCTTTAGACATTTACATTGCAACATAGAAAGTGTGACGCTGCATAAACCTATGACTAACTTAAAGGGATAGTTCATCTAAAAATGAAAATATCAAATATCAAAAAAATATCATCATTTACTCAACTGTATAATCTTCAGCAGAACATAAAAAAGATATTTTAAAGAATGTTGGCAACCAAACAGTTTCAGTTCCCATTGACCTCCATTTTATTTTCTATCCACATAATGGAAGTAAATGGGAACTGAGGCCATTTGATTACCGACATTCTTCAATATATTTTCTTTTATGTTCTGCAGAAGAAAGTAGCCTAAATCATACAAGTTTGGATTGACATGAGGCTGAATAAATGATGACAATTTTCAATTTTTGGTAGACTATCCCTTTGAACAACATATTTTACCACAAAAAACACATTTTGCCATGGATATCCAGCAAAAATAACTTTATATGCTAGTAAAAACCTGTATCATACTCATACCGCCCACCCCTAGTTATATCTAGTGACTGGTTTTGAAATGTGGGCAGCACTTGTAACTTAACTCTTACCTGTGCTGAATAAAACTGTGGCTTTTCATAGTGCACAATGGCCTCTAGAGATCACATTACAGGAATGGGCCATTAGGCTCTTGTGTGTTGAAATGCCCACGTTTCCATGCTTAGGATAACGCTAGGTATGGAGTGTTCAAATACCTGTACCACATGCTGGGTCATTTCAGGTTTCTGGCACATACTGAAACTGGTGCAATCTGCAGTTAACCTCAATTGTATTCTGAGATTATCTGCTAATAGAAATGGCATTCTCATGTTAAATATGGAAATGCATTTATTTTGTCTATATCTATGACCTATGCATTAGTGAAGCTTGTACATACTTAGCTGTTTAAACTGCTAACCCAAAGCTAACTTTGTGTCCTGCACCATTTGTGTTATAGACATGAAATCTCAAATTGTACAGGCTGTTAAACGGACAGTTGACCCCAAAATGAAAATTCTGTCATTAATTACTCACCATCATGTCATTCCAAACCCCTGAGACCTTCATTCATCTTCAGAATGCAAATTAAGATATTTTTGATGAAATCCGAGAGCTCTCTGGCCCTGCATAGGCAGCAATGCAGTTGAAATGTTCCCAGGCCCAGAAACGTAGTAAGGACATCGATAAAATAGTCCATGTGACATAAGTGGTTCAACCGTAATTTTACGATGCTACGAGAATACTTTTTGTTCACAAAGAAAACAAAAATAAAAACATATTCAACAATTCTTCTTCCACGGTGAATGCGCATTGCTTTTCTCTGCACACAAACAATGCGTGTTTTACATTAGCAGCATCACACGCATAACTTGTTTACGTGCAGTGGTACTCTCGATAATGGTGGAAGACATGATTTGGAGGAGAAGAATTGTTGAATAAAGTCGTTATTTCTGTTTTCTTTGCTCACAAAAAGTATTCTCGCAGCTTCGTAAAATTACGTCCTTACGTTGCTGTCTATGTCTATGTCAGAAAGCTCTCGGATTTCATCAAAAATATCTTAATTTGTGCTCCGAAGATGAACGAAGGTCTTACGGGTTTGGAATGACATGAGGGTGAGTAATTCATGACAGAATTTTCATTTTTGGGTGAACTATCCCTTTAAAGAAAAGTATGCTACTACTTAATAGGGGTGGGCAATATACTGGTAGACAGATCTGCATGGGAAACTTTTTTCCAGCACACAAAACTCCCAACTGCAGAGATTCCTTTTGAAACGACTGGACTTCGCCCATGAAACTTCACCTAGCAGCCGGCAACAGTACCTCTCTACTGCACCACACTGTATATATTGCAGTAATTCTGTTGTATTTACTCTCATTTGGCAATCGGGTTAGGGTCAATTTTGAGCTGTGGCTAAAGAAAAAAATAAAATAAAAAATTAGAAACAGCAAGGTATTTTGAGGTGTCCCTCTCTGCTAGCCAACTCATGGAGAATAAAACTGTGCAACATTAAACACAAAGGTACAAGCAGACGTGTGACATGCCTGAACAAAAATAGTTATGAGAAGACTCCTAAATTATGAATTCTAAGAAAAGCTGGTGCACATATAGATGGAGAAGCTGAGACTCGTGCCGGCAAGCAACGGCAGGAACGACAGCGAGACTGTACAGACTGTAAGAGAGCACTGCATGTTATTAATATCAGTGAAGATGATCTCATATGGAGAGCCTAAATGAAGACGGGAGCTGCAGGCTGCAAGTTTCTGTACTGCATTTTACAGTCAACAAACGACGTCAAGAACAAAACAGGGTTTACCAATTAGGCTCAACATTAAGACACACTCTAAGTCCAAAAAAGCAATATACAAAGGGATGTGAAACACATTTATTCCCCTGCAAGAATATCATTCTCTATTAACTTCCTTCTAAATGTATCTTAATACAAACACATGCCACCGTTCACCACCATTTGTCTACATAAACTAGACAATCTTTACTCATTCTACAGAAAAAGATTCATCTTGTTGAGGAGCAGGAGCCTGATAATACATTGCCACACTATTAAAATGTTTTCAAATGCAGTTCATTCCTATTCCTGTTGTTTTAGTTATGGCTCCCAACCAAGATCAACCTTGAAAATATTTTATCTGCGTGTGCAACCCGACCTGGAATGACACTTACTCTGGGATAAGATCTTTAGTGGAACAGAAGGGTATTAGAACATGTTCTTACCCTCTTTGGAAGAGATCCACATTATAGAACTTGTGGAGCTCCACAGAGAACTCCACTGTGGCCTGGACCTCCGTCATGCTGGATTCAGGGCTGGAGGAGGGCCTGTCTCAAACGATCGGCAGCAAAACTGCGGAAGAACAGGAAAAAAGGATTGAACAGTGGTGTCATAACACGTGGAAGAACCGGAGAAGAAGTGGGAACATTTCTACACTGAAATATAACCAAAAATGCAAGTGAAATGTGTGAAAATGTTTAAGAAAATATACACATACATGTGCAACCAAAGCAGATGCCTGTCAGCAGGTCGGTAATCCTCACGTTTTTAAAATTTAAGTATTGACTTGGTATCAAAGTACCGCTACTTTTGACAACAATAAGGTTAGGCTATGCTCGCTCACAGAATAACATACTAACTTTTCTTGCTTTGTATGAGAAACATATCAAATATACATTAATGTTCAAAGGTTTTGGGTCAGTTAAATTTTTCATGTTTTTAAAAGTCTCTTACAGCTGTATTTGATCAGAAACACAGTAAAGACAGCAATATTACTACAATTTAAAATAATTTTCTTTTTTAATATATTTTAAAATGCAATTTATTTCTGTGACAGCAAAGCTGAATTATCATTCTAATAATGAATAAACATATTCTTATTATCAATGTTGAAAACAGTTGTGCTGCTTAATATTTTTGTGAAAATCATAAATTTGCAGGATTCTCTGATCAATGGAAAATTTAAAAAAAAAAAAAAAAGTTTAAAAATAAATAAAACAGCATTTATTTGAAATAGAAATATTTTGTAACATATGAATTTGTCATCATTTTATCAATTTAAAGTTTTAATTACTGACCCCAAACTTCTGAACAGTAGTGCAAGTTCAGCGATAATCATAAAAAAAACACAGGTTTGAAATAAACATTATTTTTATTTATTTATTTTTTGCATATACTAACTATACCTATGTAATGACTTGAACATTTCATTCATAACACAAAACTGAACAATTTCTAAAATGCACAACTTTCACACTTTTAACAAATCTCACAAGAGAACAGAATCAGAAAGTAGCTCGTAAGATTACTGTTAAGAAGACAGAAAAAATGTTACAGAAGGAACCTCATGCACTTCCACTTCACTATGCAACTCTGACCCAAGTTCATAAGACGAGTCTGACTACCTCTTGACATTTAAACCCCACAAATATAGCAATGGCATTCACGTCTATTCTTACAGTGTATTCTCAGTGCTCTTCACCATAATATCTTTAAGCACTGCCTGTGCTTGTTTTGAATTACCACAGAATGCTTTCACACACCCCACAGGCTTTCAGAATGATTCACCCTTATTTGCAAGTCACAGTTACAGTACTGAGGTGTGATGCAAGATCCTGACAAGTCCAGCACACTTCAGATGGTTCGATGCAAATACCTCCACTAACGCTGGCTAGACTGCCCCGCGGGGGTCTCTGGAGGATTTCTTGCGCTTTGTGGCATTATCAGGGGTTTTAGCTTTCATTAATACAGATTAGCTACCTTAAATGAGAGGCGAGCTGCAGTCGCCTATCACATGCAGACCACAAAGTCAAATCAGATCAACAACAGCAAGATTTTCCTTCCAGACATGTGTTAAGCTGGTGATAAGAGCACAAGAGCCCCATCCCACTGTCTCAGCACTGCTTGCACAGATACGAATAACAGAAAACAGGCCTTATTTGTGTAAGGGCAGCCACTTTCCTTCCTCTGAGCAGTGCCTGTAAAAATTAAGTTATGATATCAGTGTTGCCCTGCTTGGCATATGTTCATATCCTTGAATGTCCTACTGTTTTATGCTTTCTTCTGCTCACTCTCTCTCAGATTCAGTGACACAAGAGTCAGGATCTGAAGTAATCATTCATTTCCTTCATAGAGAAACTGTTTTTAGCAATAACATATTTCGAGATCTACCATGAGCTTAGTATGCCATATGTTTCTGTACAATCCCAAATCTGCCAAATTCTTAAGATCACAATTCATAGGAATAATTTATGTAGACTCTACTGTAACTTTTTCAGATTTTTTTGGTCTTCAAATCAAATAGCTTCATTTAATCTACACGATTTATTCAAAAGTCTTCAAGCAATCAAAACAATGAAAGTTTAATGAAAGCTTTAAATTTTTTTCTCATACTTTAGAATGTGTCCTGTTTAATTTAATTTTTTTCTGAGCAAAAAATAATGACTATCATTTATTTTACCATGACTTACAGAAAAAAAAAAGTTATTTAGCCTAACAATATAACAAGAAATATTGTCAGGCATATTTAGAACGAGAAGCATTTGATGACAGTAAAAGGATCACAGTGAGTCACTTGAAATAATATATATATATATATATATTATATATGAAATATATACTAAAATTTACTTTGCAAGTACAGGTCAGAATAAGTATATCGTTTCGTTTTTACATAAATATATTTGCTACACTGAATGATGAGGGGCCGTTATTTCACCCATACTTTGGCATTTTAATTTCACAAAAATTATATATAGCCTATACACACATTATTACATATTATTATAACGTTAAGTGATTTGAGAACATTATTAGTGTAAATGACTCACCCGTCCTGACTCGGTTTAGTATCTTCTCTCCTCATGTCAACTGATAAACACAACCCTATATAAAAAGACATAACATTTAAAACACATATAAGCCTAACTAATAACAATTTAATAAAGTTTCTCAAATAACACATTCGAACACGCATTTGATTACATTTGATAATGCAACAAAACGTTACTACCCATTTTATTTTATTATAAATTACATTAACTAATACATTAAAACATGATGTGTTGACGCAGCTTTTGTTTTTAATTCATGTCGTGTGAATTTGCGTTCTGAAAGGCAGTTAGCTCTAGCGTTAGCCTGTTTTGCTTGTCAAATGACCAGCCTTCACAAACATAACACTATTTGCGTAGGTTAACGGATGCGTCATCAAACCTACAATCTGAAACGCAACAAACAGTTATAGTTTACCAAATATCTAGCTAGCATGCAATTAAAAACCACGTACATGTATCCGCTTCGGGAATTTAGGCCTCAATCCGTGGGTTAGATTTCAGAGCGATCCAGCCCTCGACGCTCCGATCACCCGGCTGCTTAATTCCTCGTCATGCCGTTGAAAATTCGCTTACGCTCCGTCTTCACAGCAGATTTAAAACAACAGATCGGTCAGACTGGATGGGGAAAAAAAGAATCACATCTCCATACGGTCAGCGGTGAGAGTCGTAGATCGTAAATATTGTCCAAACTTGTGTTTTGTGTGTTGTAAGTGAGTGAGTTTAAGGGAGGCGCTCACACAAGCCGGTACAACACCGGTTCCTATCAAAGGCGTTAGTATATGATTCCTGCCCTTATTATTTATTGAAAACGTTATTCACTCCCTTCCTTATTATAATGATTCACTTCAGACATTTTAGTTTTCTGAAGGTGCTGGAGAAGACAGCTATATGGAATAAAGATGAATATTATATTAGAATCTATTATGCTATATTGTTTACAAAACAAAACAGCAAAACTTACAATCCTGATAAGAGCCTAATTATATATATATATATATATATATATATATATATATATATATATATGGTTTTTGGTCCCATGCTGGTCAGGTGGATCCTGGTTTAAAGTAGTTATGGCATATTTCAGCTGACCAGACTAATAATGACCATAAACCATAAAGGAAGACCATAAACCATGCCTAGACTAGCAAACCATCACTTGCTGTTTATTGATTGATTGATTGATTGATTGATTGATTGAAGAGCTGAAACTATTTTTTCTATATCATTACATTGTTAAATAAATAATAATAATTAGCCTAGGTGTTCTAAACAATAGATAAAACAGGGTAACAAGAAACAAACCCAATGCATTTACCCAGAATATTTAAAGGGTATCAATATTATGTGCATTTCTGTTGTATTCTGTTCCATGATCTGTTGTATATTAAGGCTGAATTTGAAAGCATTTCTTTGCATGTGAATTTGAGTCGTTGTCCATTTTTAAACCACAGACAGGACACACACGAATATCAAAACAACAGCAATCATTATTGCATTACTTTAAGACTTGGGGATAAAGTTTCACAGCAGTTCCTCTGCAGTGGTATTGAAATGACTTATTACCAACTGGTTTATCTGGTTTTTATTTACCATTGAGCACAGCTAACTCTTGTTACAAAGCTAATCCTTCTAGCAATGTAAAGATCAAATTCACAGATGATTAAACATACTAGTGTAACCTAAATTAGCAGCTGGTTAAAAAGACAATCATTAGGAGTAAGACAATCCTGTACTATCTGTTGTGTTCTTACAAACTTTTTATTTACATGCACATTTAGTTGTTTAGCAGATGATTTTACTGATCTACTATCCCACATAAGAAGGAAGCAAATGTCATGAAGTATAAGAACTGCCAAAAAAAGAAAAGTCATAAGTTCTTGAAGGAGCCTGTGGGTACACCATATGTGCTGCCATATGACTCTCTCTCTCTCTCTCTCTCTCTCTCTCTCTCTCTCTCTCTCTCTCTCTGGTTACTGCAATAAGAACATTTCTATAAGCACAGTCAGGTTTAATTTGAAATGCTGAAACAGAGCAAATCCTGTCGAATTGTGATCCTCCTAGTTTGTATTGTGTATTGTTTAAGTCTGTGGTGGCAATTACCAGCAACACTTGTGGGCAAACTTTCAGTTATGTATTCTGTAAAAGATGTTCTTGGATGCCAGAGCAAAATAGGGATCCCAGTGCAAAATTAATATTTAATTTTGAGGTCATAAATTATTGCACAGATCTCCTATTTTGCAAGTCATCAATTATACATATTATTTAAAGTATTTATTGTCATTGCAATGTAGTGTTTCTTACCAGATGAAAACACAACATTTACTGGATGAAATATATAACACAAACAGCCAGTCAGGTGTGGCGTTATACGTTTGTGTACCTCTGCTGGCCATTTATGAAACTAGACCAGCACGAAAATTTTCCATCCTCATCTGAGACATCTGTGACATTGTATGCACCCTGGATGTTACCAAGGGAACCGCTTTGTTTTAAAGCAATTGATTGTAAATTATTGAAAAGTGTTTTTCCAGACACTTTCTGACCCATGTTTGGCAAAAAGATTAAATTATTTACTTTTAAAGCCATTATGTATGAGCTTCTGTTAAAATAGGTAATAAAAAAGTATTTTTCAACTTGATTTTCACAATTAAAATTCAAAAAGCAAATCTGGTCTCAACCATTAGATGTTCATCAGTCTAAAAGTCCAAGATGTCACACTTTACCTTTGTTTATCATTAAAAGAACTAAAGGACCGGTTCCCTCCTCCAGGACTAATGAGCAATAGCATCATGTTTGGGGTTGTCAGCTGTTCCTCACCTCACTGGACAGCTGCAGATCGTGTTGGTTGGTTTGGTGACATCTGGGTGGGCTCCTCAGATCAGATGCCTCCTGTGTGAGACCAACATCTGTGGGAATCAGGAAAAATGATCTGGAGGTAATGCATAACATGCTTCTCCATTTTTTTGGATATTTCAAGAGGTTCATTCAAATAACTTTAATTATAATTGTATTTAATTACATTATGTTTATATATTTGATGCATACTATATATATTTATTGCTCAATCACAAATAATTCATATACTTTTATTTTCTAGGGAAGTTTGTCTCTATCTTTTGTGTAATGTGATCAAACGATGCTTCTGCACTGGTCTTCATGCACACAGTAAGTACCTTCAATATCAATGATTTAGAACTATAAGTGATTTTGGTGGGTTTCTGGTTTGGTATAAAATAAGAATTCAGAGCATTAAGATTTTAACCAAAAAAAGAAAAATGCAAAAACAATAAAATGCTTGAACTCAAAGGAGAAAAGGTGGCACAGCTTTTCAAACACAGTGTGATTGTGTTGCTCACACAGTCAACACAGATCTCCCACAAGCAATGTGTATTCATCAAACACATAAACACAGGGAGGAGGAGTAAAGAAACAAAAGGAAAGACTGAGCAAAGCAATAAAAGGTGCAAAAAAGGTTTCATTTGCTATTTAACAAAAATGCTATTTTTTCAAAGTTATGCCATTTTCCAGTATGAGTCACCTGCAGACGGACCAGACACTGTGTCCTCAAACTAAAGATGGGAATGGCTTATTTCCAGGTAAACATCTCAAAAACAGTACGTACATTTGGTACATCAGTTCAACATTGCCGAGTTGGCCAGGAGGGGGACGGTGAAGAAGGTGCCTGGAACAACATCTCAGCATATCGCATATAATATTGGCCCTGAGTTCAACTTCAGGATAAACACCAGGTAAACACCTCTGACAGAGACCCTTCACCTGGGGGAGACTAAAACTTATGCTCAAGATATCCCAGTGAGATATCCCAAAAGGGAAACTAGAAGCTGTTCTACAAATGGTGACCAGTTACGGAGATGTTAAACTGCTTTTGTGTGGTAACAGTAATGTTTGCATGGCATATTCATTTTGGATAGAGCTATATTTACTTTACTTTACTTTTTACTTTTAGTCATTTAGCAGACGCTTTTATCCAAAGCGACTTACAAATAAGAAAAAGTAACAAACTAAAAGTCAAAACTCTGTAAATACTATATATGCACACACACATTTAAGAAAATAAAAAAATTAAATAAAAATTACAAATACATACCACATTTCAAAAACTAAACATTTAAATGAAAACAAAAAAAGTAAAGCTAAAAACAATTCAAAATATTAAAACAACAAAAGGTATGAGTATAATAATGCTTCAAACATAACACTAAGCCAAACACCAAAAACAACGACATGTGTATGTACAGCCACACACACATATACATATACATACATATAAAAATAAATTCAATATATATATTATTTCATTTCCATGTAGTATGACGTACTAAAATAACTAAAACTAAATAAAACTAAAACTTAATAAACAACCAATACAGACATCAACACTGAGCCAAACACACGTTTTAAAAACAACAACAACTTACATACACATAGTAAGAAATGGTTATAAAAACTGAAACAGAAGTGAAACAAGTAGTAGGAAAGAGGAAAAAAATAATTTGGAGTCTGCTTCCAAGAATATATCTGTTTTATAAGAAAAGCCAAGTAAATATTGCAAAATGTTTGATTAATTTAAGGGAAAGGGAAGTGGTGTGTGGCCAAGTATGGTGACCCATACTCAGAATTTGTCCTCTGCATTTAACCCATCCAAGTGCGTGCACACAGTAGTGAACATACACCCAGAGCAGTGGGCAGCCAATGCTGTGGCACCCAGGGAGCAGTTGGGGGTTCAGTGCCTTGCTCAAGGGTCTCACCTCCGTCATGGTATTGAGGGTGGAGAGAGCACTGGTTATTCACTCCCCCCACCGACAATCCCTGCCGGACCTGGGACTCGAACCTGCAACCTTTGGGTTACAAGTCCGACTCTCAAACCATTAGGCCACGGCTGTCTGTAAGGACTTGGAACAGCTTCAAGTGTTACTTACAGTAGTTCAATAGACAAGTAGTGCATTTATATACAATATTGCCAGTTACGCCACAATTAAAGTCAAAGAATAATCAGTATGAGTGACTCTGAACATTACATTGCTTTCCTGAATTAATAAGTGTTGTTGAATGGATGAACAAATGATTCAATTACTCACTCATATATACATTATATTAGCACTCTTTGAACACCTGCCTTGCTAATTAAATTTGAGAAATAGAACTGTTGTGGTAGACATGGAATAGTAAATAGAAATGAAAAAAAAAAACAAAAAAAACATTTTTTTTTAGACCTTTGCTGTGTTCAGGTTTACAGTACAGCCAGAGTCTTTATATGAAAGACTCAACAAACTGACGGTTAAGTGCAGGAGTTCACAACCTTTTTAGCTCCAAGGCTCCTCATTGGAGTGGCAATACAGTAAAATAATTATATAAAAAGATTATAAGTAATTTAAATAAATTCCATAATTCCAATAAATAAATGTCCTGCATGATTTACAATTTTTACTACCAATGACTTTACATGACTTTTCTAGTCTTATATTATTATTATTATTATTTACTCACACATAGCAATTTCTTACCTAATAAAATATTTTAGAGCTTGAATACATTTATATAAATGTATAAAAAATTATGTTTATTAGAAAAAAATTAATGACTTGTCATTGCCATGTCATTCATTTCCATTGCTTTTCCTTGTCTACAAACCAAAATGTAAAAATTCCCTCATATCCAGGTTTTCCAAGATCTTAAGAACCCTGGAGCTTAAAAATGGCTGTTGTTAAGGCAACAAATTAAATTAAGAAATATGATTCCAGTTGTGTTAGCTTATTTTAAACCTGGTGTTGTCTTTAAATAATTTTAAGCCATCTTGCAGCTCCCTTGGAAGTGTGCTGAGGCCCCCTAGTGGGCCTTGGGCACCTGATTAAGAGCCACTGTTCTATTGCTTGCCCCAGTGATACAGACTTGGTGTTTGCAATCTCCCCCTTATCAAAAAATCTCTAACCCAGTAACCAGGGCAACGCTTGAGAATGACTTGTATTGTTGACATGTGGTGACATCTATTGGTCATTGATGGAACTTCCTCTGTCCATGGTGCTGAATTAGAAAACTAAATTATTGACATAATTATTATTATTATTTTTTAAATGCATTGATAACACAGCATCATTCCATGGAAAATTTGAAGCAGTATTTTTCAAATTTAAAATTTTTTGAAGACTTAGACATAAATACTATGGTACCTGATTACTGTAATCATTCAGTGCCATGTTTTTTGTTTTTGTTTTTGTTTGTTTAAAAAAAAAAAAACATGGTATTACCATCTGATACCATTACTGTTCCATTAGAACCACTACAGTGTTTTTTGTAGATAGTAACCATGCTAATAATGTTCAGCATGGTATGTTTCCACGTCATCTAAATATTGTAAAATATGTTATTGACTTCAATCAGTACAGTCGGATAAGTCCAGATACCATTTCTGTTCGTAATCTAGTCTAATTGAGTCTTGATATTGTTCCTTCAATCAGATCTGCGTTTCCCATGGGGCTGCCAGAGGAATTTACATTTTCTGCAACCTATCGAATGAGTGGAAATACACAGAGTAAGAGTTGGAATTTGTGGCAAATGCAAGATCTGAATGGAAACGAACAGCTTGCAGTCAGACTCAACGGGGAGGCTCTGTCTGTGGAGTTCTCCTACAGAACCCAAGAGAACAGACAGATGACGGATTTATTCCCTTACCAAACACTCCTCTTCAATTCTCAGTGGCACAAGATTTTATTACTTGTCAAAAAAGGTTCTGTGAGCCTGATAACAGACTGCACAGCAACAGATTCACAGCAGCTGGCACCCAGAGGACAAGTAAACCTAGATGGATTCACACATATTGGAAAACTGAAGGACAATTCAGCTTTTTTTCTTATCCATATGTACATATTTACAAGTCTATTTATGTGTTTCCATAAGGTCTTCTGTTACTGTTTTAGTACCCTGATATTTAAATGTTCCTCAAAGCCCATAAAAATATAAAATATGTCCAAAACATCATGTTATAAGCACATATGCACATTTTCTTCTTGAGGTCACAATGTTTTTGTGTCATTATGAGATGTGAGTTTGGAGGCTGTTTAAAAGCTCAGCAGCAGACTGTCTCTTTAAATGGATTTGGATTTTGTCAAATACATTTCAGCAGATATGTGGGAATTCTAGCAGTGAGGCACTAGTCGGACAGCTGACCTGCTTAAAAAGTCAACATTTTTCCTCACAGCAATAAAATTTGCAACATCGAGTTAGATGCAAACCAAACATCTGCACTTCTCTTATTTTTAGTCTAATCAGAACCTGTATGTCGTAAAATCAAGGTCAAGGTCAATTTTTGTATAAATATACATTTTGCTCTATATGTTTGCCAAACTATTTATGCAGCTGTTCAGAAACTTCATAGGTTATAATTTACAAGTTTGTGGGTAACTGGTGCATAAAAGCATATTATGTCCACAATTTTTTTTTATTATTATCAACCTACCATTCAGACATTTGATTCCTGTAAGTGTTTTTGAAAGAATAAATACTTCCACCAAGGCTACATCTATTTGATCTAAAATACAGTAAAAACAGTAATATTGTGAAATATTATTACAATTTAAAATAACTGCTTTCTATTTTAATATATTTTAAAATGTAATTTATTCCTATGCTGGAAAAGCTGAATTTTCAGCAGCCATTACACCAGTCTTCAGTGACATATGATCCTTTAGAAATCATTCTAATTTACATTTCTTCTTATTATCAATGTTGAAAACAGCTTTGCAGCTTAATATTTTTGTGGAAACTGTGATACATTTTTTTTCAGGATTCTTTGATGAACAGAAAGTTGAAGAGAACAGCATTTATTTGAGAAATAGAAATCTTTTGTAACATTATAAATGTTTTACTGCCACTTCTGATCAATTTAATTCTTCCTTGATGAGTGAAAGTATTAATTTCTTTCAAAAAAAAAAAAACAAAAAACTTTCTGACCCCAAACTTTTAAACAGTAGTGTAAAAACTTAGCGTGTATCGTTATATTGACAGGCATGAGGTTTGCGTCTTCCTTAAAGTAATGATCTTAGTAACTTTTGTGTAACTTTTAAATTAAGTGTCACCGAATGATATATGCACATATTATGAGCTCAATCTACCACTACCATCAACAAGAAAACTCATTTAAATTCATTGTTCTGCAAAAATAATTTTCAACTAAAAAAGCAGCATAAAAAAGCTCTTTTTTTAACAAAAACTAATCAATCTCTTTTTGAACATTACACATTTTTGAACATAATAAGCCAATGATAAACAATTCAATACACCCCACAGGCTCACATTATCCTGATGCTTTTTGATGGTTGTTTGTCTGTTGTTTCAGTTTGAGCTGCAGTCAATGCTGATCCACTGCGACTTAAACATCCCGCAGAGAGACACATGCGGCGACCTTCCTGCAAGGAGAGAGGTGAAACATGTCTAACATCACAATTTTAATCTAAAAAAACTAAAACCCAAACTTAAAAAACTGGAATGTAATGGTACAGCTCTACTATTTTCCAGCATTCCCACTCTGTTTCCCAAAGACCAGTTTGTGTTTGTTAACAGAGGTCAAATGTCACCGTCTAGTAAAATTCCCGCCGTCTATTTGAATGTCTGCCGGACTCCTCCTTACACTGTGCCACTGTCCTCCAATCACAGACCCAGAACAAACCACCTCATGCATATGTATGAGCACTCTGTGGTTATGGTCTCCCTTGAGTTCAGATAGTTGAAAGGGGATTTAGTTGGGTTTCTTGGTCGGGGGGTCCGTCAACCCAACTGATCTCCAAAAACAGGGGCTTTTGTGTCTTCGGGGAAATTATGGCTCGCACTGCAGGAGCGCGCGGGCCCTTTTTACTGATTTTGTTGGAGATAACCATCATCTGCACGGCACAGGTAAATGCAACCCTTCTTTGTTCTTTTCCTTTTAGATATCCGAGGCAGAATTTAAGGTGAGCACTTGTATTTTCAGCATATGTGAGAGAAAGAAGCTATTTGCATTCTTAAAATAGAATCACAAATGCTGTAGAATATTATAGGCTGCACTGCATTTTTGCGTCTGTACGGTCCATATGTTGTAAGATGCAAATGCACTGTTGCACGGCAGGTGTTTGAACTGTTTTCTAAAACTTTTTTGCATGCGTAAACTTAAAAATGATTTGTAGTCTATTTTTACCTGCTGGATCATTTTAGTTTTTATATTGCATGAACTTTGTATTAATGCCTCTAAAAACATGTGACCTCACTGTAGGAATATGACAGCATTGTTTACTTACTATTTTTGAACAGAGGGCTGAATCCGGCCCTCCTGGTCCTCCCGGTGTGCCTGGAATAGACGGTATTGATGTGAGTTGAATTTCAAAAATGTGAATATAATTTAAAATGTAAAGCAATTCAGTGACCAAAACATTATGCATTAGAGTTAAAAGTATGTTTTTCTTGCAGGGCGATAGAGGTGACCCCGGTGAAGACGGTTCGGCTGTAAATATCAGTGTTCTTGTGTCATGCATTGATATTATAATTTAGGATATTGTTGTATCTTACACACTGTCATTTGAATCCAAAGGGTCCTGATGGAGATCTTGGAAAACCAGGTTCTGCTGGACTTCCTGGATTACCTGGAGCTGATGTAAGGAAACACTTTAAAACATCTTTTGGATTCTCTTCATAACATGTTCAAATTGACATAGTCTTCTATGGGAAAACAAACCTCAGTTTCAATGGTGGGTGGCACTCTTAGACAGGTCAAAAATGCAGGGAATTTCTCATGTCGGACTGAAGCAAAGACCACAGCAAAAAGGTCTGTCCAACAGACAACAGGGTTTTTGTTTAAGCACGGACACCCGAAGCCTGGACTTAATTAAAGTGGACTCCCTGTGAAAATGGAAGTAGGGGTCAAGAAAATATCCACTCTGGTTTGAGACGGAAGGTCTTCTAAAGGTATTGAATGACAGGTGTTTTTGTTTCGGCATCAAATTCTGTGGCTAATTGAGTAGTCATTGGTTGGTTAATGTTCGAAACTTCAGCTTGCAAAGTGACTAAACAAAGTTTCATGCAGCAAACCCTCCTTTTTTGAAAAACATCCTTTTCAGTCTGTTATCGTTTGCTGTTGTAAGAGGTAATGATGTAACATTTCCAATCTGTGTTCTTCAGGGATTGACTGGCCCCATAGGAGAACCAGGCCTCGATGGCCCCCCAGGACAAAAGGTGAGCGACTAATGAGCTTCTCAGTTTTCTGCTTCAGTAGGGACCAGAGCTCAAATCAGTGTACTACTGACTGGCCTTGCAGAGGGAATTATAAGTATTTTCACATGACCACTAGTTCCTAATCCTGTCTGTGTGCTCACTGATCTGTGCAGCCAAGTCAGATTCACTCACTCAACGATGCTCAAACATAGCACCTCACTCTGCCTGTGAAGATTCTCTGGCTTTATGTGATTTTCATAACAGTAATTGTGCAGCAATGTGATTTTCTGTGACTTTCAGAACAGTATTTGTATATATAAGTTGTATCCCAAATGATGTAATATACACTTATTCTATGCACTTTGTACTCAACTGTCTAGTGTATGAATTGTATAAGGTTATTTTATCATCCAACATCAGAGTCTGATAGCTCCTCCCCCTCCAGTAATGCGACAGTTGAGTGCATTAAGTGTCCAACATTTCACACTTTGTTTTTTCTGTTAATTAAATGCATTGAAGTGCATTTTTTCTTTTTGCCTTTTTCATTGTGAACACACTATCACACTGTTTATACTAAAAACAGCATAGGATAGTGTGAATTGGGACACACTTTTATATATAAAATTAAATTATGTATAATTAAATTATGTTTAAGTCTAAAAAGTGACTTTGTGTAATTGAAACAGGGAGAACCTGGCAAACCTGGACCTAGAGGAGAGGCGGTAAGCCTAATCTTGCCATCTTTCAATAACTTTGAAGCCCATGTATTCAATAAAAACACAACTGAGCAGATAAATAGTTGTAAACAGGCTTAAATCTGTACCCAACGCACTGCATCTTTGCCTTAATGCTGACAGCAGGTAAAGAATACAGTTAGTCAAAAGAAATCTACTTTTTGTATGAGATTACATTATCGTATTCAGTAAATAAACTCAGAAATGGGAAAACAATATATATAATTAGATAAACCTTCTCTGTCTTTTTAGGGTGTTGGACCTGATGGACCAATTGTAAGTGGCTTTTGTTTTCATATGTTAACTAAAAAAGCAGTGTGTGGAGTGGGGTTTTCTTTGGGTGGTGGAAACAAAGGTTTAAATTTGATACTTGTTTGCACAGGGACCACCAGGACCAGGAGGACTTCCGGGTGAGCAGGGAAAAGTGGGACCCCCTGTGAGTGACTCTTCTGATTGGTCTCTGGGTTTTTCCTTGACATTTGTTAATAGTGTAAACAAGCAGCAACAAGTAGTCTTGTCTTTCCTTTGCTTTCTTTTTATACTTGTTTCTACTAATTACTAGGTTAAAAACAAATCAAATGTGTTCTTGACCAGTTTCTTGACCAGGTTCACTCAAATAGAGATATTGCAAGAAATAAATAGATTTTTTGAGACTTAAAATAAATATATAAATATACAAATAAACTATGAAAACATAAATAATATAAATAAACAAATAAATAAGCAAAAAAATCATTAATACATTTATGATGTATCAATGAGTTTTACAGTTCAAATCTCACTCTGTCCATGAAAAATCAACTACAGAGTTCATTGTAAAAGCATGAAGCTGCTGCTTCAGTAGTTCAGAATACTTCCTCTCATGCAAGGCTATGAGATATTTTAGTTTAATAACTTTAAAACTTTAAAAGTTTAAACTTAGTTTTATTTTATTTAGAGATTTATTTTGTGGTGAACTCTTACTGTAGTATTTCTCTTAATCTTGGTATTTTGTAATTTTATTCAAAAAGTGAGCAGTCTAAATGCTTAGTTAAAGAGTATTCATACATCAATTCAAATGTTTCTCTCTGTATAACAGGGAGCCATGGGTGTGAGAGGGCCACAGGGACCCCGTGGACCAACAGGCCCCCGTGTGAGTATTGCTGTGATGTTTCAAGAGGAGCAGTGGCTTTTCATTCGTTTCATCTTGGGAGAAAAATATGAATCATGACTTAACATGAATCATCCTGACTTCATTGTGTTACACCAACAAAAGTCATTTTAAAAAGTCAGATCATAGTAGAAATAATTATTATGTTAGATAATAAGGTACAAGATTATAAGGTAGATAATATAATTTTTTTGATTAGAATGTATGACTGAGACTAATTTGGAACATCATGTAGAGCAGCAGTTATAATTATGAAACAACAGGGTGGCACAATTGCTTCCTTAATCAACTAATTGCCCTTTATTTCCATCAAAATGGGTGAAAACTGTTCTAAAGTAAATCTGTTTACAGGGTGCTGCAGGGATGCTGGGTGGAACAATGGAACTGGTAAGAGGAAATTTTACTAGGCTTGCAAACCTTTTGTTGCAAGCCACATTGTTTTCAACATCCACATATATTGTGATAAACAATGTGTTTTTAGTAAAGTGCTCCAAGGCGACTATTAGATATGGCTGGATTGAGTGACATAAAATGACTCTTAAATTGTTTTTCTGATGTTAAGTGCCCTGACGCATGCCCACCTGGTACTCCTGGTCATCCTGGCTTGCCTGGAATGAAGGTGAGTTTTCTGTAGAGAGTATTTCAAAAGGAATTAATATAAATCAATATATAATTAAATGTAATACATATTTATGAATTGTCCTTCTGTCTACTGTCAGGGTCATAAAGGGGTGAAAGGAGAAGCTGGAGAGCCTGGTAAACAAGGACATAAGGTAAGAACTTTATTTACAAAACGTCTCATAAATTTTACAAAGCAGGAACCAGAAGCATCTGGGTTTTGTGTGCATGTGTGTGTGAATGTGTGTGTTTGAGGTCAGCATGTGTCATGAAGTTCTGCAGAGTGAATCTGAATATGAATTACGCAATAGGTCTGTTGTAATGAGAAAACATCGCGTTCGAGACATTTTTCTCCAACTGTGACATTTTCGAGATTATTACGGAGCTTCATTTATAATTGAGGACTGACGCTCGGGCTGAATTAAGGTGCAGGATGTATTTAAATGCTGTCTATTAAAGTTCTGTATAAGAAATACACTCCATTGGAGCATGAAGAATAATGAGGTATTTGAGTGTTGTAAGCATAAGTTAGTGTGGTGACATTTAATTCACTTGTGGCTGCTTGCTATATTGTCCTCCAGAATCAGCACGTTTAGACACCATTTACCTCAATCAAATCTTTGCAGTTCATTTTACAGTATTATGCTAAATTTAAGACTATCTATCTACAGTCTCTGTCTATTTGTCTGTCTGTCTATTTATCTAGTCATTGTGTATTTTGAGGATTTTTAGGATTTCGGTGTCTAAAATAGCTTTCTTTCTCTTTTTAGGGAGAGGAGGGAGATCAGGGGGCACCTGGAGAAATCGGAGCTCAAGGCTCAACTGTATGTGCATTTCCTGTTTATTTAAGCAATCTACACTAAATTACTAAATTGATCCAGTAGCTATATCTTGATCTGGTCTTAAAGCCTTGTTCCAATTATGTGCTCTCAGGGACCACAGGGAATTCGAGGTTCCACCGGTATGATTGGCTCCAAAGGAGAAACGGTAAGATTTTGATTAAATAAGCGGTCGAGCAATATAATATTTTGCCTGTTCTTTTTAAAATATCAAGTTGTCTTTAGTTTATGTCACAACATAGTAAAACCATGTGGCATCAGGGGGAGGGACATTCTCATTCTAGAGAGCATTTGATTGGACAAATATTTGTATACAGCTTAGCCCTAGTGCATACAAGATGAGAAATCAATATTTTTGTCCATTTCCATGGAAGGGAAAAACTACATTGTAAATGCATTTATATAAACAAAGTCATAAAACTCATTTATATTTAATGGGTTTACTATTTAGAGACTCAAAATGTTACTAACTAAAGGAATAGTTAACCCTAAAATGAAGATTATGTCATTTACTGTATGAGTTTCTTTATGTTGAGCATAAAAGATATTTTGGAGAATTTTGAAGAACTAAACAATTGTTGGTCTCCATTGACTTCCATAGTAGGGAAAGAAATACTATGGAACTCAATAGGGACCATCAACTGTTTGATTACCAGCATTCTTCAAAATATCTTTAATGTTCAACATATGAAAGAAACTCATGATGGCAAAATTTTCATTTTTTGGGTGAACTATCCCTTTAATACAAAAAAGAAAATTAGAGTGGCATTAGATACTGCAGCACTGCAGCCGACATAAAAAGCTGATAACGAAGAAAAAATGTAATACAAAACACAGAAAATAAATCTGAAAATAAGTAATATGTTGTTATTTTTTTACAGGGGCCTCGAGGTGTTGATGGGGACCCTGGACCTCAGGGTGTTGCAGGAGCCACGGTGAGTTCAAAAGGAAACCAATCTAATCTAAAGCTGTAAACAATCATGAAACAGGAAAGTTCTGCCTCTTATTCACAGTTGAAGGCTTTGAAGACAGTCTGTTTCAGCAGTGGGCATGACTTGAAGTTGATGTCCTGAGCCTTGGGTGTAAATAAACAAATCAATATTAGCAGATATCTGAGGTGTGTGCTTCTTTTTATCTAGGGGGATCGAGGCCAAAGAGGAGTAATGGGAGAAAATGGCCCTAAAGGTGAACAGGTATGTGTGCAACTATCATTACAACAACAAAAATTGCACACAGTACAAGTTTAAGAGGTTTTTGTTTATTAAATTAGCCTTTGAGAAGTTGCCCATGATAAGCTGGATCCTAAATGGGATTTAGCCAAGTAGGACATGATCCAGGATCAACATCCTTGTTAGTCCTGGAATAACATTCAAACAACCAACCAACCAATGTTGGTCCAAGAACATGCCCTGTTTGGCTATATCCTATCATTCTAAGGGTAATATGCATTGATTTTTTGAATTAATCAGATTTAATGAAATTATCTCTTTCTGCAGGGACCTCAAGGGACAAGAGGCAACACTGGTCTTCCAGGGCCAAAGGGAGACAGTGTATGTGGTTTACCATATAAAATAAACTTTCACTTCCTTTAATGAAAATGCGAAAAATGTGGCTGGTACCATGATACAGTGATGGTGTCAGATGGTAACAACATGAAAAAAATTGGCAGTATGTTGATAAAAGGATTTACTTAAGTGCCCCTATTATGGTTTATGAAAGGTTCATATTTTGGTTTTGGGAATCCCCAACAACAGGTTGACATGCATGCAAGGTCAAAAAACACTTTCATTTTTTTATAATATGCATTTATTTTATCTGATTTCCTTAAGGACTCCCAAATGATTCGTTCAACGATTAATTTTTTCAAACCCATCCTTTGCGTGACGCTAATCTGCGATGATTGGTCGATTTCATTTAAAGCAGTGTTTGTGGGCTTTTAACGCTCCAAAAGCAGCACCTAGTGGCAAAGAATGAATTTGCATCAGACCAACACGAAAATCAAGTTTTCTTGGGTTTGCCTGCAACAAGTGGGCGGGCAATATGCTAATGTCTCATGTTGACATCAACATGAAATGGCTTGGGATTCGTTTTAAAAAGGACTCGTTCAATGATTCTGAGTCGACTCTTTCTTTTGAGAGACAATAACTTTATACACGGTGCACTTTCAGATTTAAAATTTTGCAGGATGTTTTCATTCACGTAGAGCTGTGTTACACACTGCATGAAAGGTCATTTTCAAAAATCCATAATAGGGGCACTTTAAAGACTTACATGTATGCATCCAAACAGCACCGATCTGTGTCTTTCTCCAGGGTTTGCCAGGTGTGGATGGACGTGAGGGAATCCCAGGCATGCCTGGTACCAAGGTACAGCAAAATCTGATTCGTCATTCAAACTTGGCCATGTAAAAAGTGTGACAGTGGTAATAATGTTTTTGGTTTTATTTACTTATTACAGGGTGCTGCCGGAAAACCTGGAAGCCCTGGGGAAGTTGGCCTTCAAGGACTCCCTGTAAGTCTTAATGTAGAAATAAAGAAATACATTCAATATATGCACTTCCATAATGACTGTGAAGAAGGTCAAAAACATTTGCCAGGGAATAATAAAGATCAAAGACAGTATGCTAATGTTCAATGGTTTGAGGTCAGTAAGGTTTTTTTTGTGCTTTTTTTTTAATTGAAATATTTCAAATTTTGATCAAATAAATGCAGACTTTGTTAGCATAAGTGACTTCTTTCAAAAACTTAAAAAAGTTAACTTTAAATGGTATTGTATCCTAACTTTCACCTTCTTTTCTACAGGATGCAGCACAATGAATCACTTTTATTTTATCCTCGTCAGACATACATAGTCTAATTCTGACATTTTGCTATAATCTCATGTTCAACCTGTCTCCTTTAAAGCTATTAAGGTCAATAATTTATTTCGATTTCAAATTTGTGCTCCATTTCATGGCAGGGCAAGATTATAAAATACTTCTGACTTTATCCAGCATGATGTCAGGTCTTCATGACTAATTCACATCATCATTAATTTTGAGACTGTTCAAATCCACCCCTTGGATTTGACTTTGATCTAACAGAACAAAGAGAAGGCATTTTACTTCCTTCAGGAGATGTAGCCTTGACAACTGCATTTTGATATTTAGTGACTTATTTCATGTCTGCAGGGTTTACCAGGAAGCCCAGGACCAAAAGGTGGAGGTGGAGAGAAGGTGAGAGATGTTGCTAAATTTATCTGTGCTCGGTGCAAAGTCATCACATTTTTTAACACCCTGAACTGACAAAAGTTTTATCAGGACAATGAAGCATAAATAATTTTCCTTATGTCTCAGAGCCACTGGCTGTTAAAGCTGAAGCTGCTATTTTTATTTTAAGATGTTTTCTCCCATCTCAGTTTTTATATTCAAAGACAAAAAAAGAAAAAGAAGCCATTTGTAGGTTGGCTGAAGCATTTTGCCAATTAACATTCTGGCTGATACAGATACTCTGATAATTATTTTAAAGTTATGGCTGATAACTGAAAAAAGATATTAAAATCTATACTTTTTTTCTAAATACATTAACAAAAAATCAACCATTTGAAGTGCTACAAGTGAATTTTGGCATCACAAAATTGTAATATATAGTATGTATTCATTTTGAAATTTGCTAAGGATTACATTTAAGTGTTATTTTATTATTAAAAATAGTTTTTTAAGATTTAAAGATTAGTGTAATTAAGATGACAGATTTTAAGATAAAATATTATATATGTAAAAATAGTGAAATGAGCGTGCACAACAAAATATCCAATATCAGCTTATCCAATATTTGCCAATAAATATAAAAATAGCAATGCATTGCGCATCCCTAGCGTTTTTTTTTTTTTTTTTTCTGAAATGTATGACACTGTGGCTCTTTCAGCATTGCTTTGTTTGTTTCAATGGCCCAAACCTGAAACATTGGTTTATTATTTTTGCAGTTTTCAATTTGATGCCATTTTAAGCTGCTTTGAAGCTTTAAGCTACTATGTCATGCACAGTCCTACTCTGCCTGTAGGTTATTATGAACACTATATGATATACTTGCTCCAATTACAGGGTAATGCAGGACAACCGGGCCTCATTGGTACTATGGGATCTGCTGGTAAACCGGTAGGTAAACCACCCAATGGCTTTGCCATTAGTGTGCAGGAATAGATTATATGACACTAAATGTCTCTGTTCAGGGTGAACGTGGAGAACAAGGAGAATTTGGACCCATTGGGCCTATTGGACAACCTGTAAGTACCCAATGCAGTATGACTAACAGCTAATGGACAGGCTGGATGTGTCTGTATTTACTCACCCAGGAATATTTCCCAAATGATGATAGTTTCCTTCTATTTAGGGAGACCGAGGAGAGCAGGGGCCACCTGGGCCGATGGGAAAACCAGGAGCCAGAGTAAGTGCATAATCTGTATAATGATATGGTTGTGGTATCAAAGCAAGCATCATCCGTACTTTACTTCCATCATGCAAATTACTGAACAAAGTAAAAGCCCTTGTCTGTAGAGAGATGGGGGTCCTAAAGTTGCCTTTGTTGCTCAGAGGTTTCTCTTTGAGGCTCAGCATAACACCCTGTTTTAGATGTTTCTCCTTAAAAAGGAATAAAAATAGACACAAATTATATCAAATATTTGCTAGCTACACAATTAATGTGGATAGTATAGTTCAGATTATTTGCTCCTGAAAGAGTTTGATGAGAAATGTTGGAGTTCAAACTGAAATGTCAGATTTTATGTGCCGAAATATCCAAGAAGCAGTAGACTTCAGGTTTCATATGTCTTACCGTTTTGTCTACATTGCAAAAATAATCGATCTTAATCAGTATTGTTTGCCTTTTGTCCAAAACAAATATCATAACATCCATAAATCACATTAATTTTGACTGCAAAGTGAAAATTATTTTTTTTAAATTTAATTTCAGTTTTTTTTAGCATCATTGGTAAATTGCTGTTTCTTGTTTTAAGCATGAAATATACTAAACTTATGTATTTATTTATAAAAAGGAAAAAATCTCACATTTTTCCTTGTCAATTCATTTTGTATTAAGGATGTTTAGATATTTAGTTACTGGAAAATGAGACAAACATACTGAATAAGAAAATGATTTTGTGCTGTGTTAAAGAAACTACTGACATTAAAGAGATCTCATTTGCAATTTTTCTTTCCTATAAGCTGGCAGCAAGCCCAAAGTTCAAAACAAGTCATAGGCAGTACTACATTTAAGTTATTTTATTATCCCAGTGTTCAAAGAGAAAGCAAGTCATTTTGACATCCATTAAACTCAACCGCTTTTACTTATTTAGACTGTCTGTTGCGCAGTGAATTCAAAAAACTTTTCACTAATAGTCTTTTAGGAGAATTCGTGACTTTTATATTATGCTAATTTGAGGGTCAAACCAAGGCAAATATTCATAGTTCTGAAAAGCAGACACTGCGGCTAAGAAAGGAAACATCATGCTGTGGACCATGGAAGAGATTGGAGCCAGCGGTCTCTCTCTTGAATGGGATTTCACCTCAGAGTTTTCACAGTAAAGAGTAAACAGTCAAAAGAATGTCTCACAGCAGTATCTCTCAAACAGCCCTCTGTTCCCCTGCCATTCCCATGAGCACACACTTATCTACACACACAAACACTCACCATCACACTTCAAATGTTTAAACATGATTACACGAATATTGTAAATAAATTGTAACCTTATAATTTTTTTAAAATTAAAAATACAGGGTTTCAGCAAGTTATGAAGTTCAAAAAAAGGAAAAATGGAAAGGAAAACAAGGGAAAATGGAATGGAACACACAATGTCTTTTATTACCAACAGCTCAAAGTTTGAATATACAACTTCCAATAGATCTCCATTAAAGCTTAAGGCTTGAATAGTTCTGCTAATACTGACCTCTGGAATATGGAAATAACATTTACTGTATCTTCTGATCACACTGCAAAAAAGTGCAAAAAGTGATGTTCTTCCTGTTTATATATATATATATATATATATATATATATATATATATATATATAATATAATATAATATAATACAATATAATATAATATATAATTGCCAATGGGCTCATTGCATAATTTCAAAAAACAATTGTTTAATTTCTTAGAAAAGACTTCATATGTACAATTTACATCCAAGTAAATTTATCTTGATTTAAGGATGCTTAGATATTTGGTAACAAAAAAAGATTCTTTTTAAGAATCGCAGAAACCATGAAATATCATTTTATGACAACTTTGAAATGCAGTATTTACAAACATGTATTCAAATGTACATTTATATATCCAAATTCATAAATATATATTCAAATTTCAACTATATATTCAGATTTATATCTACATATTCAGCTGTTATAATGTAAATAATTGTATAGAATTATCCTGCATACTTAGTTATTTTCTGTTTTATATATATATATATATATATATATTAGTTAGAAATGTTACTTATTGATTGTTTGATTAATTGATCGATTTACAAGAAAATAGTGTTTATAATGACAAAACACGGTTTTGGCAGATCTGTAGAATTTAAAAAAAGATTAAATTAAAAAAATGCATCCATTGAATGACTTAGTTGGACAGTGAATTTCTGATAAAACATATAGGCTTGGAACATACAGATATGTAACTGTAGATTAAATCAGCAGTGCAGGAAACACTGGTGTACATCCACATACCAAATTTCTCAGCATTTGCCACTTTGTCCTGATCTTGCATTTTCTCAGACCGCACTCTCTTTTTAAAAATGCATGAGTGTGTTTTTGCAGGGAAACTAAAGGATTCTGCAGTCTTTGCTCTTTATTGACAAAGGTTTTTGAACCTTTCCCATCTGTTTGGAAATCCTGCAGTGAGGCAAGAAGGAATAAAAAAGACATCAACCAGAATTTTACAGTAAATCCCAGACTCTGACTGCATGTCATCTTACATTGTTTGTCTTTTCAGGGTCCTAAAGGTGACTTGGGCTTGCCTGGACTTCCTGGACCACCGGGCCTGCCAGGAATAAAAGGAGATAGGGTAAGGATGTCTCTGCCTACCACATTTGAATAGATTTTTGTAATCTCACAATGTCTCAAAACAATCTCTTTAAATTGTTCTCAACCTTGTTACCTTTTTCAACATGATTTTGTTCCCTGGTGAACTGATAAAAACCTGTGCACCCTGACTTGTTGCTTTCAGGAAATCTAATAGGTGTTTGTATCCCTAATTTTATATTTATTAAGGAGCAGCAAAGTGTACTTGGAGTACACTACATCAACATCCCTGTAACTATTACAAAAAGTCATCTGCAGCTCTTTAAAAGCAGCTAACCTCTTTATATTCACTGTTCTTGCTCAATTACACAGTGAGGGTTCTACTTTTCTTGCCTTTAAGGCACTGCAATTATTATGTGCTCCCATTGGTGTTTTAAAGTTTAAAAAGCTTTGAAAGTACAATGAGGCTTTTGAAACTCAAATTGGACCATTTTAGACTCAATGATTTCCTTAATGCATTTGAAAAAAAGACTTGAGCACCTCAAACAGATGTAGGATTAATAGAAAGAGCAAAATGCTGAGTGTACATTATTGCATAACTGTTGTTATAATGAACTCTTCAGACACATGCTTTCAGTTAAATATTCAAGGGAATGAATTTCTGAATGTGATATTGCACAGGGTGAAGCAGGAGAACCTGGACCAAAGGGAGAACAGGTAAGAGCATGATTCCCATTAACAGCAGATACTGCACTGCAGAACTAAACTGAATACATCAGATACCTTAAAAACTAATGTAAGAAAGACTCACTTTATAACCAAAACTATCCATTCAAGACATTTTACAATAACAGAACTTATACATATGAATTGATCTCCCTCACGGTGATGTGTTTTATTGTAGGGCGGTCAAGGTGACGAGGGAACAGCAGGAGACAAGGGAGATGTTGTGAGTAGCTACATACAGTAACTACATAGCGGAAAATAATATGAATGCAGTAAGCAAACATACACTAAGATTTTTGAGATATTGTAGTGCATTTTAATTCTCTTGCTGTTTCTACACTTAGGGTGACCCTGGCCAACCTGGAGCTAAAGGCGAAGTGAGTTTTCGATCAGTATTCTTTCTTGAATATTTATGAATTTTTGACGATGGTCTACTAGGCGGTTGGCTCTGATTTCAGATATCCATGAAAATTTTCTTTGGCTTTATCTCAGCTCACACTAGCCGTCAGATATGCCACTGTATTGAAATGATTTACTATATCAAGACACTAGTATTACATCTACGTATCTCTGGTGTAAATTCAGGTTGGTAACCAAGGGGATCTGGGTAATAGAGGACCAGAGGGAGGCCGTGGGCAGCCTGGCATTGAGGGGCCTCCTGGTAGTCCTGGACCACGCGGCATGCAGGGGAACAGAGGAGCTCCAGGACCTCGTGGCACCCAGGGACCAGCGGTATGTTATCAACCTTTCAAAGACAGAGTGATTAGCAATTATACTTCATAAGCCAAGACTGTGTATGGTTATTAAAAAAAAAAAGAGAGAGTTTTGCCCGTCACCCAAATCTCTCTTCACATGTAAATATGGATTATCAATGTTCTATCTGCATTTTAAGATATTTTTCTTGGTCATTTTCTTTGTTTCACATTATCATGATTTCACTTTGCATCTCCACTACAGTTCAAAATTTTGGGGTCAGAATGATTTTTTTTAAAAAAGAAATGAATACTTTTATTCAGCAAGAATGCATTAAATTGATCAAAAGTGAAAGTAGAGACATTTATAACACTACAAAAAATAAATGCTGTTTATATTAAGCAGCACACCTGTTTTTAAAACATTTACTTAAAATTGTAATAATGTTTCACAATTTTACTGTTTTGCTGTATTTTTGATCAAATAAATGCAGCCTTGGTGAGCAGAAGAGACTTTGTTTAAAAAAAAAAATTCTTACTGACCCTAAACCTTTCAATGGTAGTGGTTGAACAGGACATGGCTAGTTAGCTTATTCAGTGTTAATGAATAATTTTTATTATGAACTTTTGCTAGCTTTATTGTTCACATTTTGACATCAAGACCAGAGAAAAAATGATTTTTATAGGTACAGGGTTCTTACAGTCATTGAAAACTTTTAAATATAATGAAATTTAAAACTATTTTCCAGTCCTGTAGGTGTCTATAGTGGCTATAAGTACCTTATATTCTGTTATGCTCAAGTCAAAACATGTTTAATTGGCTAAAAATGCTTTGTCATAAAATGAATATCATTAATCCTTATCCAGTAATCATGAATGACAGGAAAGTTTTAGAAACTAAAAATTCAGTTGCCAAAATGTGTGGAAATCCTGTAGTTTTTCTGCATTTTCATTATGTTTGGAAAGGCGTATCAAGAAAACAGTACATTCTACAGCTTTTAAGAACACTTAATTCCAATTCCATTTTTTTTCTTTGTTATTTTCTGAGACAGAGCTAATTAGTGGTCTGAAATGAGATGAAATGATCAGAATACAGTCAGAATTTGTGTGATTTTCTTCCAAACAACTCCTCCTGTGTTTACAGGGTAAAGAACCAAGTGATCAACACATCAGACAAGTGTGCATGCGCGTTATGCAGGGTGAGTCTGGAAGCAAAGATTTTTGTCATTTCAGAAATAAACGTAATTTCCCTTTTAAGCATGCAGAGCCGCGCTTTTGCCATCAGAGAATTGGAACTTTCCAGGCAGAAGAACACAAGCATAGACCACTGAAGGAAAGAGTGAGATGAATAGAAGGAAAAATTTGTGTTTTGTTTCAAAGATTCTTTTTGATTCTACTCTGATGAGCAGAGACACTTTACTAAAGTTAACCATCAGTTCTGCCTCTCTCTAAGTCCTCTTGAGCGCACGCCGCCGATTCCCTCATGACTTTTTCATTCACATTTCACTGAAAAATTCATTTTCCTTTCAGCTGATCTGCACTTTTGCCTCATAGTGATGAGTTTCCTCCTTCAGCCTCTGCTTTCCTCCGCCAAACCCTCCCTGAAAAAGCGCAGTCAAGCATCGTGCTGCATACATTTTCAGGACGTTTTCCGACTGAAAGTTGAAATTCACTGTACCCTAGCTCTTGCTCAATGGCTCAGGGCCTGGGATTGGATTCTTTACATCTTGAATAAATCGGTCTGCCCTTTTATCCCTTCACACAATGGAAAAGGAAGTTGTAAAAACGGCAGCAATGCTCTTCTTTTATGCTCAATTTCCCATAGCAAATTGAAAACGCACAAGAACACCATTCAAAGAATGAATGAGGACAAATGAAAGGAGTGGGCTTTAACAGTGTTCTGCAACACAGCTTTTAGTGAATATTGAAAGCTGGCAAATTATCTGCTTATTCACATCAACATATTAGAGCTATAATAAAATAAAATTAGTCTAGGGTCTTATTTTACTCCCAAAACATAAAGCAACTTACAATGTGTGCAATAAAAAGTCAGAAATGTGGCTTCTTTAGTATTGCACCTGGTTCGACACATTCACATTTACACATTCAGCCTTGATCCAAAGTGAAACAGAAGATAGACACATTTAAGTCCAAATTGCAGTACTGAAGGTGTCAAGTATGAAAAACTGCACTGCTATAATGTTAAGGGCAGAAGAATCCAGTCGTGAACAACCTTAATTATTAATTAGACCTATTCATGCGCTTTGTACTAGTGATGGGAGGAAAAAAACTTTACGAATCGTTTGTTTTCAGTCAGTGCTTCAGAGCGCTTAACGACAAGTCGAGCAATTTCATGAAATGAGGCTTATGTCATATTGTTTTATTACTTGCGTTAATAAAAGCATTTTATTCAAGATTCAAGATCAAGATTCAAGATTCAAGATTTTTATTCGTCACATACACAATTATACAGAGTATAACCAGCAGTGAAATGTTTATTTGCACAGAGCAGATGTCCTCAACATGCCGAGTTTCAAGTGTTTCAAAATACTTTGAACATTATGTTCTTTACATGACTGAGAAAAAAACAGTAGAACAGCAACTGCAAACTAGGTAACTAGGATTGACCCTGGACCACAAAACCAGTCAAAAGTAGCATGGGTATATTTGTAGCAATAGCCAACAATACACTGTATGGGTCAAAATTATCGATTTTTCTTCTTTTATGCAAAAAATCATTTATTTAGTAAAGATCATGTTCCATGAAGATATTTTGAAATTTCCTACCGTAAATATATCAAAACTTAATTCTTGATTAGTAATATGCATGGCTAAGAACTTCATTTAGACAACTTTAAAGATGATTTTCTCAATATTTAGATTTTTTTGCACCCTCAGATTCTAGCTTTTCAAATAGTTGTATCTCAGCCAAATATTGTCCTATACAAACCATATATGTGACCCTGGACCACAAAACCAGTCTTAAGTCGCTGGGGTATATTTTTAGCAATAGCCAAAAATACATTGGATGGGTCAAAATTATCGATTTTTCTTTTATGTCAAAAATCATTAGTATATTAAGTAAAGATCATGTTCCATCAAGATTTTTTGTAAATTTCCTACTGTAACTATATCAAAACATAATTTTCGATTAGTAATATGCATTGCTAAGAACTTAATTTGGACAACTTCAAAGGCAATTTTCTCAGTATTTAGATTTTTTTGCTCCCTCAGATTCCAGATTTTCAAATAGCTGTATCTCGGCCAAATATTGCCTGATCCTAACAAAGCATACATCAATGGAAAGCTTATTTATTCAGCTTTCAGATGATTTATAAATCTCAATTTTGAAAAATTGACACTTATGACTGGTTTTGTGGTCCAGGGTCACATATGTCCTAATAAACCATTCATCAAGGGATAGTTCCTCCAAAAATGAAAATTGTCAACATTTTCTTATACTCATATTGTTTTAAAATCATATAACTTTCTTTTTGTCTGTGGAACACACAAAAAAAGATGTTTTAAGAAATGTGTCAGGATTTTTTGTTTGTTTGTTTTGGTCTATACAATGGACGTCAATGATAACCAAAACTGTTTGGTTAGAAGTGCTCAAAATATCTTCCTCACACAGAAAGAAAATCAGTCATAAAGGTTTGGAACAACATGAAGTAAATGATGGCAGATATCCCTTTTGCATATTTCAAATGTTAAAGGAAACTCAACCATGGGTTTACAAATGTACCGTGTGAAATAAATAACGTAGCATAATTTACAAATAATTTTGAGGCAGTAAAAAGCACATGAATGAGGTAAGCAGTGAAGCACTTTCCCATTGGTTGTTTACTGTTAAACAACTGCACTGTAAAAAAAAGTAAGAGTTGAGCAAACTTAAAAGTTTAAGGCAACCAGCTTCAGCAGATTTTCTATAAGCAGATAATCTTCATTTAATTAATAATTAAGCTCTTTTTAATCTTGGTTAATGAAAAGTCCATGAAATGCTTACATATGACCACACTGTAAAAAAATAAATAAAAGTTGAGCAAACTTAAAAGTTTAAGGCAACCAGCTTCAGCAGATTTTTGAGTTATTTTTGTAGGAGATTTTTGAGTTCTCTCAACTTTTAAGTTTTATAAACTTAAAACGACAAGTTGAGAAAACTCAAAAATCTGCTAAAGCTAGCTGCCTTAAATGTTTAAGTTCTCTCAACTTTAGATTTTTTACAGCATTGTAAAAAAAAGTTGAGCAAACTTAAAAGTTTCAGGCAACCAGCTTCAGCAGATTTTTGAGTTTTCTCAACTTCTTGTTTTAAGTTTATACAACAAAAAGTTGAGAGAACTCAAAAATCTCCTACAAAAATAACTCAAAAATCTGCTGAAGCTGGTTGCCTTAAACTTTTAAGTTTGCTCAACTTTTTTTTTTTTTTTTTACAGTGTGGTCATATGTCAGCATTTCATGGACTTTTCATTAACCAAGATTAAAAAGAGCTTAATTATTAATTAAATGAAGATTCACCTTATATTCTAAATGCATGTTTTAAATCTTATTTTGAACAACTCATCCGTGCATGATTTGACCTCATAATGTTTCATTAAAATATCATAACTGGATCTTCCAGTGAAACGACAGATTTTTCTCTGATGATGTATGCAGGATTTATCCAATCATATAATCCGCTTAAACCCCACCCCTGTAACCTCACATTCATCTGCCCCATTTGGGAGTGCAGTGCCTTCATTTTAAAATCCAATTAGCAACGGATGCATAGAACCAAGTCCCTGGCCTGCATTTTTGCTTTTTTGATAATCCATTACCCACAAATGTACGTCATTATATGGAAGAAAGATTTGTCGCTACTTGTTTCATTTTAACTTTAAGTGTAGTGTACAGTGAAGGAATCATGTGAAGACAGAACAGGAAGATGGATCGTCCTCAAGGAGGCGCCCTAACATTAGTACAGAAACACAATAGACTAAACACAAAACAGTTAGTGTGCAGTGTTAGACGACTCTAATTAGTGAGTGTAACTGTAAAATCAGTGGATAAAATAAAAATGAACTGTGCTAATAGCAGGGGGCTGTTCACACTCATTAGCGCATTTGGCCTTTGCCATTTCAGAGCAGCTGGCCCAGTTGGCTGCTAGTCTGAGGAGACCAGAGTCTGGAGCGGTCGGACTGCCAGGCAGACCCGGTCCACCTGGGCCTTCCGGACCCCCAGGTGACAGCGGCTTCCCTGGGCATGCTGGTGCAAGAGGACTCCCGGGACTCAGAGGGCCTCCAGGACTTTTGGGTCTCAAGGGACCAAAAGGTGAGTCATAATGGGACTGAGTTCAAACTGCTTTACAGGATCCTTGTTGATCCTGGAACAACAACTAGAGCAGGGTATCCCAAATGGGAGTTCATGAGTTGATGAAAAGCTAATAATTAAATTGAATGCAAATTTAAAATAAGATATAAATAAAACACTTACTAAAAATATCAAATATTTGTATTTGTTTACTTGCGTGTGATCATTAACCAACATCAGAGCAGTGTTATTTTAGTATCATTTAGAAACTAATATCTTTTTTTTTTTTTGATATTTTGAATCAGGGTTTATTTTTTGATTTTCATTTTAATTTCAGTTAAGGTTTTGGTAATTGTGTGTTTTTGTCTTTTTTCATTTTTGTTTTTTATTTAATATTCTTGTTTTTTTTATTATTTAATTTGTTTTAGTTTGTCATTTTAGCGTATCAAGTTAAACTAAATTATGAGAAATGTGGCCAACTAGCTGTAATTTTATTTTATTTTTTTAAATTACATTTCAGTTAACATTTAAGTCATGAAAATGATTTTTTTTTTTGTTTTAGCTTCAGTTTAAATTTTAATTACCTATAATAACCCTACATGCAGAGAACATGCAAATGTGAAGTTAACTAATTAAAATATTAACTTGAAATCTCAGGGTGTACTTCAAGTAAATATTTTACTTGACGGTCTGCTGAAAAATAAAGTTTGGAACCCCCTGAACTAGAGTCATGTGTGTAAAAGGACAGCCATGTCTGAACTAATGTGTGTGTGTTGCAGGTGAGATGGGAGACAGAGGGAAAAGGGGACCTACAAGTCGGGGACCCAAAGGCATGCCGGGACCTCCTGGACTGCCAGGTCAGTTCTGACTCAGTCTCATATCCTACTTTGTCTTGTCAAAGCAAATAGTATTATTGCATAAATGGAAGGGGCGTTAATGAATATCATCTGCAAACCAATTCAGTCTGAAACAACTCAATTTATTTCTAAAATGATGTTGGAGATATATTTAGCTCCATCCTGGTAATAGACTTTTGAAAGCAAAGTTAAATTGGTGTTAAATGAAGCTGTCAGATGTCTGATGAATTGGAGGTATATGAAGCCTTCTGTTGTCTTTGTATCTGTGTCACTGACACTTACTATCAGTCGAATGAAGCTGTCTGTTTAAACAGGATTTCTTGCAGTCCTTACCCAGTGCTCTAATTGTAACAGACAGATCTGCAGCAGTGCCATGTGCTGGTGTCATACAGTTTTTCAGCTTTATATTTTCAAGCCTTTATTTCTACGGCAAAAAACAAGCATCCATATAATTCAGTTAGATATTTAAATAAAGGTATGCTAAAAAAAGTAACCACCCAAACTCTGGTATTTACTCACCCTCATGTCGTTTCAAACCTGTATGACTTCGTTATAACACTAAAGGAGATGTTTAGGAGAATTTAGTTGTTTTTTTTCTTAAAAGACAAGAAATAAATGTGGACAGACACTGAAAAATACAAAAATGACAAAAAGCCATAACGCTAGTTCATATGTAGTATAAAAACACCATGAAAATTGGTTATTTGACTTCCATGACTCTCAAATCTCATTCACGTTTTTGTCCATGTAGAAATGCAAATGAGAATGACCTTAAGCTTTGGCCTTTTGCAATCTAAATGAGAGATTTTAATGGGAAATGTAGTGAGCTTGAAGATGACTGACTTGTTTCTGTCTTGCAGGTGAACCTGGAAAACCAGGATACGGTCAAGATGGGCGTGATGGAGAACGGGGTCCACCTGGTGTCCCGGGTCAGCCGGGCGTTCCCGGGCCTCCTGGTTCAGCCGGACCACCCGGTTACTGCGATCCTTCGGCCTGTAATCTGAGCGCAGGTGCCGCCCACCAGTCCCTCAAAGACTCTAGCATGAAGGGACCAGGCGGAAACTAAGAACCTCACTGTTTGGGACATTCAGAGAGACTCCGTTACAGCTCTGTGAAGAACACAAAACGTTATCGCCTTTGCAGATAGTTTTACAGCTGTAATGCCTAAAACACTTTACCAACTTCCTGTGTACAGAAAATGGCAACATTTCTTGATCCAAACAAATGATTTTTTATTTCAAGTTATCTGCTGGTGCAAATGAACTTTCACAGAACTTATTGTCCATCTAATGTTCCCCTGAAAGCCATTTCCTGTAGACTTTAGAAATGTTTTTTTCTCAGCTCATACTAAATCTGCTCCAGGAAGTGAACAAACATCAATGTGGCCTTCAGACCGGAGGCCTTTTTAATTTGTGTGTGCCAAAGATAAACCTGCCAGAAATACTGATGGTGCTGGAAGTTCATAACCGAAACGGCTGCCAGAGACCTGCTGTCAGACACAAAAAGGAGAGAGGATCTATATATAGATATGCTGCAATGTATTCTGTACATCTATGTAAATGATTTAAATGTGGTTTTGTAAGAAATTCAGATTCACTTCCCCTGCTAAATAACACTGGTGTGAGTTATTGTTCCAGGGTTGTTGATGCATGACCCTTTTGTGACATATACACACAAGACAAATGCAGATGTGTCGTTTCATGGTATTTCTATTTATTTTACATAGGTGTTCGATGACGATGAAGTTTGTACAGAGATCCAAGGGAAACACATTCGAATAAATGTGATGTTTTTATATGAATTCAAAATAAATGTAGGTCACAAACATTCTTATGCTTTTTCCCCTTTCAAGTAACACTTCCTCGTTGAATAGCCCGACTGCACTTATCACAGCTTTTTCCACATTCTTTCTCACTTAACTCATTACATGCCAGTGCAAAAATGTTGGCACAAACACATTTCGATTGCTCTTTCAGTGTAGATGCTAATTTAGAGATGCAGGCAAACCGAAGTCAGCAATTAATCAGAAACGAAATCAAGTGAGGCAGATGTTAAGTAAGAATTACATAAAATGTCATTCACTTCAATTAAAACTTAAAACATCAGTACAGACTAGACTGTTATGGTTAAGCATTAAGTTAATGCATGTTTAATTAATCTGAATGTTAATTAAAAAGAGAAATGTCATTAATATATAAAGTGGCCTCAAAGAGCATTTGGACACTTTAGACATGCCATTGAATTAGAAAACAAACATTTCACAAAACAAAGTTGTTTTTCAAACAATAATAATTTAAAGGAACAGTTCAGCCAAAAATGAAAAAGTGCTTAAAATGTACTCATCCATGATGTAGATGAGTTTGTTTCTTCATCAGAACAAATTTGGAGAAGTTTAGCATTATATCACTTCCTCACCAAAGAATCCACTGCAGTGAATGGGTGCCGTCAGAATGAGAGTCCAAACAGCTGATAAAAACATCACAATATTCTACAAGTAATTAACATCTTGTCAAGTGAAAAGCTGTGTGTTCTTAAACAAATGCATTTTAACTTTAAATCATCACTTCTGGCCAAAATATGAGTCCATAATCCATAATAACACTTATTTCCCGTTGTCAGCTCACATCCAAAAATCTACCAACACATTTAGAACAGTTTTAGACTGTTCTTGCCTGTAAACAGTGCACGTTGATCTCTGCATATTTCTCTCCTGATTCAGACGAGATGACTTTTTCCCTGAAGAAAGCAATATTATTGATAGATGACTTGTATTTTAACTGGAAGCAACAGTTTAAAGTAAAAAAAAAAAGTCAGTCAATGATGGATTTGTTTATTACAAACATGCAGCTTTTCACTTCACAAGACATTAATTGAAGGACTGGAGTCATGTGGATAACATTGTGGCATTTTTATCAGTTGTTTGTACTCTCATTCTGACGGCACCCATTCACTGCAAAGGATCCACTGGTGAGAAAGTGTTGCTAAATTTCTCCAAATCTGTTCTGATGAAGAAAAACGCCTATATCTTAGATGTCCTGAAAGTCAACCCTTTTATTTTTATTTAAGCAAATGTTCATTTTTGGGTGCACTATTCCTTTAAGTGCCCAAATTCTTTCTGAGGCCACTGGTCATATTCATATCTAATGCACTCAACAACCTTAACAACAATGTAAGTGGAATGCTGAAAGACTGAACTCGAGCATCCTAAAACACCATCTAATGCATACAATTAACAAAATAGCAAATCTTTGTACAGCACATAATCTAAGGTAAATATTAAAGGTATTGCAATTTGGCATAGAGTCACACAAGCACGAGAAACACCCAATACAGTTAAATTAATATTAACAAATATTATACATCACACAACAAATAAGTACAAACATTTCTCAAATCAGGTATCTAACACTAAAATAATAGTAATGAACCAAACGTGTTAGTACATTCATAGTTTAATCTACAACAGTATTCAATGGCAATAGTTCTCAACTTTTGCCTACCATTTAAACCGAACCCCATGCTTATATTGTCTCTCAAAGTATATATTGATTGACCACATTTCACAATGGATTGTGTCATTAAGTCAGAAAAATACAGTTGCATATTGAGAGACATGTAAGACACTACTGTTTCACAATGAATGTTAAATACATTTATTAAAACAATGTACAATTATATAAATATGCAAACCAAATGCATTTACACAAGCACAAAAAAGGCAAAGGAACTGACAAAGGATGTGTGGTACTGTATCTGACCACAATGAGCATTCATTCTATTGAGAACAGAACCATATAGAAAGAGAATCATCTTCCAGATATTCCATCAGGTGATACAAAGCATATCAGGTAGATGTGGTGTTTTGTCTTAAGACTGTCCTTCAAGTAAGTCCACAGGTTTAGCCCTTGAGAAGAATATTGTATCCATGCTACATGTCATTAATAGCCCATTTCTGTAAATTAAACATCTGTGATTGACGGAAAAACAACACATATATGTCATGATAAATAAAACTGACAAAGCAAGTTAACTGTACTAATATAAAGGAGACAAAGCCGCACTGACTCTGAGATGCTTACTTGGAAGGATTCTCTCTAATGTGTGTAAAGCACAAGCAGTTCAACAATCTCTCACAAGAGTCTTATGTCCTGAACCATCAAAAAAAACAAAAAAAAAACAAAAATTAACTCTCAGCAGAGGTAATCTGGTACATTACATATAAAAATAAGAAGCATAAAATTAATGAGTAAAACAGCAAAAAAACTATTAAGGGTTTGCGTTGTCACACTTAACCGTAGGTGCAATAGAAAAGAAAGAAAGAAAGAAAGAATGAATTCTGCAGTTCTTAAGTCTTAATTTGACCTTCCACAAATTGAGACTTAAAAAGGTCTTAAATCAGAGCTCAAATCATCAAGTCATGGCTTTAAAGGAACACTCCACTTTTTTTGAAAATAGGCTCATTTTACAACTCCCCTAGAGTTAAACGGTTGAGTTTTACTGTTTTTGAATCCATTCAGCCGATCTCCGTGTCTGGCGGTAGCACTTTTAGCGTAGCTTAGCATAGATCATTGAATCGGATTAGACCGTTAGCATCTCGCTCAAAAATGACCAAAGAGTTTCCATAATTTTCCAATTTAAAGCTTGACTCTTCTGTAGTTACATGGTGTACTAAGACTGACGGAAAATGAAAAGTTGCGATTTTCTAGGCCGATATGGCTAGGAACTATACTCTCATTTCGGCTTAATAATCAAGGAACTTTGCTGCCGTACCATGGGTGCAGCAGGTGCAATGATATTACGCAGCGCCTGAAAGTAGTCCTCAGCTAGGTAACTAGTTATGATACAGGAGATCGGCTGAATGGATTCAAAAACGGTAAAACTCAACTGTTTAACTGTAGGGGAGTTGTAAAATGAGCCTATTTTCAAAAAAAGTGGAGTGTTCCTTTAAATTTGACATGCCTGAAAAAAATCTATATCTTCCTCAGTATTTTTGTTTTGATTTCCAAAACAAATATCTAAGCATCTTAAATCAAGATATATTACTTTGGATGCAAACTGACCATATCAAGTCTTGTTTCCTGAGAAACCGAACAAAAATTGTGACTTTATGCTTAAAACTAGAACTAACATCTGTCACTGGGGTGTGAAAACTTGTTTTTCCCTTTCAATTAAGTTTTGAGCCCACTGGCAGTTATTGTTCTTGTTTTAATCATAAATTCAATTCAATTTCTCATAAAACAAGACTATTTTATGTAATTTCACTTGTTAAGTACTGTAAATGATCTTTAGTCATTTGCACGGGAAATCCCAACAAAAATACTTAGAAAGAACAGCACTTTCTGCAGTGTGATCAGAAGATAAAAAGTAAAATATCCAGTAGCAGAGGTATTCAAGCCATAAGCTTTTGTTTGTTTGCTTGTTTTTGTAAAATGAATTAAAAAATAATGGTGATCTGTTAAAAGTTGTAATGCCAAACTTTAAAATGTTGCTAATACAAGACATACTGTGTTCCATTCAATTTATTTACTCGGTGTACTTCTTTACTTGGTCTAAAATTGACCTTCATAAAAACCGCAGAAACCCAGGGAGAAAGGAAGGAAAGAGAGAAAGCAAGAAAGCTGTAATGGAGGAGACTGGGAAGACTGAGATGAAAAAGAGAAAGCAGCACAAACGCACCAAAAGCAGAACGTCACAAAACTGTCATCCGCCCACATAACTCCAGCAACCTTCATCCTCACAACAGAGGCAGATGGATGAAGTCAAAGATGCACCTTCAGTAAATCTCATCTCACTGATGCTGGATCAAGACATTACATATATCTATAAAATAAATAAAAACTCAATCCAGACTGCAATCTTAAAATTGTACACAAATAAATAAAGAACTAAATTACACAGAAACATGGTCTTAAGACACATTGCTGCCCATGAAAAGTAAAATATACAAAGTTTGATGTTAACTGGCTTGCTATTTGTTAAACTGTGAATATGAAAGACATCGTCTTATAAAAAATATTCAAGTAACATGGAAGGACGCTTTCCATACAAAGCAAAAGAAATTCGAGATAAATATATTCAAATGCAAATAAAAAGCACTCCACATCTTTTCTTTGGAAAAACAAACCAGGTACACAACAAAATATACATACAACACCAGTACGAAGGCGTTTAAACAGTCAGAAAAAGGAACAGCGCTTATTTTCCTGTAAACAATTAAAGCTTATTAATATCATGAACAGTTTTCACCTCTCCAGCACTGGCCAACACACCAAAATCAATACAATTTTTTATCATTCTTTGCTGTGCTTGATCAAAACCTAACATAAAAGTCTGATACCACTTTGAAGATCTGGGATTCAAAATCTATAACATGGAACTTAACCAAGTTTTACGATTTGGAAATAAAGACTAAATGAACAAGAAACGATTAAAAGATATTTTGCATTTTAATTTGTTTTTAGAATTTTTCTAATTGAGTAATTTGTAATTAAAAATATTTTTGAATATATTTATTTATAATTATTAAATAAATAATAGAATAAATACTACAGTACAAAACAATAAATGAAAATGAATTATTAAATTGAAATATTTAATTGATTTTAATTTTACTAGTGGTCTCATGTTTTAATGCATATATATGCGTCTGAGGTGATAATCATGACAACAACTCCCTTCTCAAGCAATGTTCCTCCCGCAGGGCTGGAAAGTACGCTTATTTAAATATTTTCCAAAATTAAATGTTTGAAAAACAATTACAATGTCTGTTATTTACATTAACTTAATAGTTGTTAACATACTCATTTTCTATTTTAGACTGCATAGAGCCATCACAATTTAATCAAAACTCAACTTCACAACAGCTTGAAGAAAATAAGCAAATGTAAATCCTCATTCCACCTGCATTTGCCATGCCGCCTCAGATAAACCTGTCCGGTGTGATTAGTGTAATGATGAGATTTGAATTCTCACGTCATACCCACAAAACACGGGAAATGAGTAAATGCATTGGTCACAAATACGGGAAATGAAACGGAGATAAATGATGAATTGACATCACCAGTAATGGCTGCTCTGTGGGGAAGTTTGCGTGTTTCTTCTCCTCCAGCAGGGATCCTGCGTTTGTTTTAATAGGATTTAATGCTTGTGTAGATGAGCTGGTTCACAGGTTTCCAGGATCTAATCAGGTTTTGATGAGGATGCGTCAGATTCTACCCGTCGCGTCTGGCGTAAGGATGGAAGCAGTCGCTGGGGTTACATCTTCCCTCTGGACCTTGGGGCCCCGGAGAACCTTTGGGACCTTGGAAACCTATTCCGGGTGAGCCTGTAGATGAATCAAGAACAGGTAGTAAATACACAAAAGTTGGGCAAACTTAAAAGTTTAAGGCAACCAGCTTCAGCAGATTTTTGAGTTGAGTTTTCTCAACTTCTTGTTTTAAGTTTATACAACAAAAAGTTGAGAAAACTCAAAAATTTCCTAAAAAAATAAGTTGAGAAAACTTAAAAATCTGCTGAAGCTGGTTGCCTTAAACTTTTATGTTGGCTCAACTTTTTTTTTTTTTTTTTTTACACAGTGTACCAGAATAAACTTGATTTTTTGATTTTCTGAGGAAAACGCCTGTGTGAATCATGATACTGAGGTGTTGCTATGCAGTTGCTGGTTTTTTAGTGATTTCTCTGAGCAGTAATAATAGTGATAATGATGTTTGCCATTATTTAAAGGCACTTTTACTGTAGAGTGATCACGACAAAATAGTGCAGTATATAAACACAATAAAACTCCTTTTTATGGGCTTGTTACCCTTTAACTGCAGAGGATGAGAGAAAGAAGGAAATCAGAGCATAAGCTGATAACAGTGTGCCGTGCAATTATAAAGAACCCCCCAGTTAAAGTCTCTTTTGTATTTTTTCATTTGAAGAACAATCAGTGAGCACTTTGTACCTCTACAAAAGAGCCGTTCATTAAAGAATGCCGTAGTCATTAGTTTAGTTTGGTGCCATTATCTGCCTGTGCTTTTAAAAAGTAAAACATTAAAGCACCAATTTAAATAATTGCTGCTATCTGTGTGTTGCAGATTTCAAGAGTGCGAAAAAAGTGCAAAGAACGGCCATCCCAGAAATGTATTTACAAGCACCGAGGGCCTTTCTGGACCCCAGCAAAAACACAAAGCAAGGTTATTCTATTGTTCTACATGAGTTTGAGCTAGCCTGTCCATCTTTACAATTAAAAAAACACATGCTATTATATAACGGATAACGTACCTCTCACTCTTAAAAGCAATAACAAGATCCTTTGTTTTTTTTAATTATCTCTACTCATTACGTGGTGTGTCACGGCTCATGTATTAAAGGAATATTCTGGGTTAAATACATCTTAAGGTCCATTGGTAGTATCTAATGCATGCTGTCCAAATATAATTCAATTTACTCCTCATTTTGTAAAAACAAAGCTATTCTGTGGAAACCTATAGGGAAAGACACCATGAAAAGTTCAGAGCTAAAACACAAAAGGACTTGGAGTAACGTTCAAAAGTTTGGGGTCGATAAGATTTTTAATTGTTTCTGAAAGTCTCGTAAGCTCACCAAGGCTGCATTTATTTACAAAAATGCAATAAAAACACTAATACTGTGAAATATTATTACAATTTAAAATAGCTGTTTTTATCTGAATATATTTGAAAATGGAATTTATTCTTGTGATGGCAAAGCTGAATTTTCAGCAGCCTCTAGTCTTCAGTGTCACGTGATCCTTCAGATATTTTAATATAATGATTTGGAAAAATGTCTTATTATTATCAATGTTGAAAACAGTTGTGTTGAATAATATTTTTTGTTAAAAACCATGATACTTCATTTCAGAATTCTTTGATGAAGAGAAAGTTGAAAAGAACAACATTTATTTGAAACATAAATCTTTTGTAACAATATAAATGTTTTTGTCATTTTTTATGAATTTAATTCATTTTTCCAAAAAAAAAAAAAAAAAAAAAAAAAAAAAAAAAAAAAAACAAAAAAAAAAAAAAAAAACCATATATAATCGAAATAATTTTCTGCGGTAAATAAAAGACACGTCACAGACAGAAAGTCAACAAACTTTAAAATGTTCATCCAGAATTACCTGGTGGGCCAGTGGGGCCTAGAGCTCCTGGAAGTCCCAAGCCCATTTGACCCCGTTCCCCTTTCTGCCCTCGATACCCTGCAGGGGGGGTAAAACACACAAAAACCCAATGTCACTTATACAGAACAAATATCATCCTTTATAAAATCTATGTAGGCGGGAGTGATTATGAGAAGGGAGAGAGTGATGGTCATGTAACGATTTCATTATAATTCTTTGTACTGTATTCCATTATTACCATCTTTCACAGGCAGAATTTAGCATCACTACACTAATTAATTAGTACTTTGGCATATCTTAAGAGTTTCTAGATTCGGTCCATTTCAGGCTTTGCACTTCCATAAAAGCAGTACCAGGTGGAAACGGTACATAAGGCCCTGTCCAAATCTGCCGTATTACACAACTAGTCTCAGCTCCTTCAAAACTCAGACAGTTTTCTAAGCCCTTCAGGAGTAATGACAAATCCATCTATCAGAAGCACGCTTTCAAAGTATTTAAGGAGCACCACAAATGCTGACAGTGCTGGACGGCATGTCACACGCAGCGGGCAGGCAAACCAAAAAACAAAAACGCATTAGCTGATGCTGATCTTTCAGTCTTGTTTTCACACACGCAGTAAGAAACCAATCTTAAGATCATCTTTATAATGGCATGCAGAAAACTGCCTCCAGTCAAAACACACATGCATTAGTGATGCGTTTCCTCTGAGGCAGACCGAGTCTAGCCTGCAAGAGAAACACTGCAGGAGTTAATAAACAAGAAAATACCCAAGAGATGCCAAATAATGCAGTAATTGTCAGTGTCACCAGTACCAGTTTTTACATGTGCAACTTACACAAGCAAACACACTGACTAACTAACTAAAGTGTGTCCGGACACCTTCAGACGCATTCATCCAATGCAATGGCATTCCACAGAAGGACGGCACTCTACCTGCGGCATCACATCATGGCTTCCTGTGGCCGCTCACAATCACTGCATTACCACCCCTGCTTGAGGGGGAGTTCATACTGCACAGTTATAACAGGAAAAAAAAAAAAAGCGGCAGGGGGAGCTGCAATACAATACTAGCCAAATGCAGCCAGCAGCATCTACAAACTGTCACCTTTCTAAGATCTTACATTTAAAATCATTTTTCATACTCAGAAAAAAAGGACTAAACCTTGTGGAGGAAGAAAAATGAGAACGAAAACATGAAATATTACATAGAAATATATTTACATTTAATTAATCTCAGATTTGCAGATTTGCTCAAAGAAACCAGCAGCAAATTTGAAAAAATCTTTAAAAATGTTGTATTGAGATTATCAAAATCCTGCTACATTTCTCTGCATAAAAGTACATTATTTGACATTCATATAATATTGCACACACAGCATAAGTATATTGGATATGTTCTTGGCATGCAGGAAAATATAGCTTAAAATGTGAATTAGATACATTTTAATGAAACCAAGTTAGAGGATTTCATCACCCTAGAAGATTTAAATACAAAAAGTTACAAAGGGATTAAAAAAATGTTATCCCAAAAAAAAAAAAAAAAAAAAATTGCTACACAAAAGCATGGCTGATTACACTTGGTAAAACAGTTGCATAAGTAGTTTTAGATGTTATGATGTTATATGACTCAAATTGCATGAACCATATATATATATATATATATATATATATATATATATATATATATATATATATATATGTGGTTCATGAGCACAAGAAACATCAAACTTGATACAGTTAATTATTTCATTTTAAGAACACTTTTGAAATAAAAATGAATAAGTAAAGCTAAACGGCACAAAAAAAAAAAAAAAAAAAAAAAATCACAAAGCAAAAGCATTTAAATTCAACACCAACATTTGGAAGCGCTTTCGAGCAAAACCACCTCTTTCGGGTCATAAGAGAGGATACAAAGACGTATTAACGTTGCCAATTCTCATTTAGTTTAACTCTCAAGAAAACTGACCCCCGAGTGGAATTAATGTGACTCAGATGTGTAAAGCGATCGAGACTGCAGAGATATTTTTCTTCATAAACTATTCATTTTAGCATATCACGTGAAAAAAAAAAAAGTGGTTAAATTGAGGATTGCAAAGGAGGACAGACTCCAGCGGAGGATGACGAAAAATAACGAGGAAATATTACCCGCAAACTTCGTCATCAACATCAACATCTGACACATTAAAAAAACAAAAACTGCTGAATTTCTGACTTAGCAGGAGTTTAAAATTCCCGTTTTTAATTTCCTCCCGATACCTCGCATTATGGAGAAATGTTCTTCTCCAGCAATCTCCAAAGCACATTCTACAGTAAAATGTGCCACATAACACAAATAAACAAAAAGTGATACAAAGTGGCGTTTCAGAGTTTCACCTGCTGTTGAAAATGCATCGACACAATCTGGATATCAATAATACAATGTTCACAACATAACATATATGTACACACACTCAAAGTATGTGTTTTCTTTGTATGGACGTCACTTAGAGTTCAAATGTACACAGCATAGTCTTATATCTTGAAAAACATCATGTCCTAAGTGTTAAGGGTCCTTAAGAACTCAGACAGAAGCAGCAGAACCGAACTGCAAGTCATTATTGATGAGAAACGCTAGAGGAGCAGTACGTTATTTCCCAGTCTTTGATGAATGTTCAGAATTGCTTATTTTCTCACTCCCCTTGATTTTTTTTTTTTTTTTGGCTGGGCTTAATCCAACAAAGTGAGATATTGCGTGGCTTTTTCCATCTGCTCACCACTTCTCTTTATCTTTCTTGCTCTCACAAGTCTGTCCAGGGCGATATTACATTCTCCTATTCTGGGTCGGTTCTTCATCCGTCTTCATATGTCCCGCCAGGCTCTCGGCACCATATGCCACTTTGTCATGCAGCTATCTGCTTTCCTTCTTGTCTGACGTAGCTAGCAAGATTCCTGTGAACGTCTTACACCCAATATCGCAATCAGCGGTCATTTTTGCACGCCTTTAGTGAGGACCGTCTTGCTCATTTTCTAGTTTTCTGAGCTAGATTACTTTGAACTTGAGGTTCAAAGCTTGACTCAGCCAAGAGAGAAAAATGACCTCAACCTGCTCAGTTCAGTGTAACTCAATAAATCTGAGGAGCAACTGATGCAGTAAATCTAACTAAAAATACATACACATAAACACACTATTTTCCACCAAGAGAGAGAAAAAAAAAAAACTGGAATCCTTGAGAAGCAAGCAAAAAAACTTAGCTTAATACTGGGGAAACAGATGAGTCCTATAAATAAAATCACAGTCTTGTGCATCTGGGTTTTTGTGTGAGACAAGACCATCGTAGGAGCAGCATAAAGAGGTCCGTAAAATGTTTAGTCTTTCGGGTTTTGGCTCCTACCTTGGGGACCTGGAGGTCCTGGCTCTCCGGGGGGTCCTGGGGAGCCATCATTACCGGGTGGCCCTGGAGGGCCTTGTCGACTCTGCGCTGCTAATATAGCTGCTGGTGTCTTGCGTAGCGAAGCGTAACTGTCTGAAAACCTCTCTGAAAAAAAAAAAAAAAGCACAATTAAAAATGTGAATTACACTATTTTATATATAACGGTTAGTTAACAAAATGTCAATTTTGAAATTTGAAAAAAAAAGAAAAAAAAGAATAATTAAATAATTAAATATAATGTCAGAGCAGAGCTGTCAGTTAACAAAATTATGATTTGTCCCTTAGAAAATAAGAGTTCCCATTTTTGGGGCCCTTTGGTAAAGAACTAATTTCTGTTAATGCTGACAACTGTTTCCTTCCTTCCTTCCTTCCTTCCTTCCTTCCTTCCTTCCGCAGAATTAAGAATGTAATTACATTACTATTGCATATAATTTATATTATAAAATCATAGAACAGAGCTGTTAACAAAATTTCAATTTGCCCCTCAGTTTGCAAAAAATAAATAAAAAAATAAAATGGAATAATAAAAATAAATATAATGTAAGAACAGAGTAGTTAATAAAAATAAAATAAAATAAAATCTTATCTATCTATCTAGAACAGAGAACAAGCTATCAGTTAACAAAATTTAAACTTGTCCTTCAGTTTGTAAAATGAAACGGGGGAAAAAGTAAAATTAAATTAATGAAAAAATTGAATAAATTATATTAAAAATTGTAAAAAGTCTAAGGTAATTTTTTTGTGGTAGTGGACAATAAAACAAACTGGTAACACATTAGAGGTCACTACACAATCTTAAACTGTTCTTATTTTTGGAGTCCTCTGGAAAAGAGCTTATTTGCAATACCCTCAGTGTTGATGACTGTCTTTTAAATGTCTTACAAAGTTTGTCACACACACACACACACACAAAAAACAAAGCTAAAGAAAAAGAATTTGCTCATCTACCAGTGGAGACCACAATAAAACACCTCAGCAGTGGCAGATGATGTACCTTCAAATACACGCAATACTTCATTTCGGATGAATGTTTTAATTTCCTCCAAGGCAGCTGTATCACCCTGCAAGAAGAAATGAAAGAGAAAAAAAGGCGGCAGAGAGGGAAAACAAACATCAGCACAACATGATTTGCAGATTAAAAAGTGCAGCTACAAAATAGCAGCAATTCATGTTTTATTCATGCTGAGAAATGTTGGAGTTCTCAGAGATAAAGGGATGGATGACACATAATGGCGTAATCACCATCTCTCCTCAAAGCATCTTGCCATTTGTGATCACTGCTCTGCACAGGAGGAGGCCGGAATTTTGAAGAACATCTCGTAGGAAAACAAACCGCTTCCTTCCAATCAAAAACATACCTTTCACAGTTCAAGGCCATTCTGTCAAACGCTCAGAGGCCCCTGCGACGCTCTGTGCCTCGGGCTGCAAGCGCAGCATCCTCACATCCCTCACCTGAACACTTGTGGAGGGTTAAAAGGAAATGGGCTAATGTATATTCAGAGTGTGGAGATTCAGCGATCAGTCTAAAAGCCCTTTAACGTGACTTGTGTCAGGGCCTTAACATACCTAATAACACAAGCGTCATTCACCAATTTGACATCCACATGAAAAGCTGTGCAGACAGTGTCACGGGAGAGCGACTTTACAAGGTTGCTAGGTAGCAACACAGTGCAAAATGTACAGAAAAAGTGAAAGCGAATGATTGCATCCATTTAAACTTGGAATAAAAAGTCTTAATGGTTGCTTTGAGATGGTCTTGGTGAATCTAGCATCATTTTCTGTTTGTAAACAATTAAAGTTGTTAGTCACTGAGAAAAAAAAACCCCCCTGCACTGCTCAACTTGGCACTTTCATAAAACTTTGAGAAAGCTGTGATGTTTGATTCATGAAATAAAAGGTACTTTTGAGTCAGATCTTTCCAACGATTCAGTTTATCCAGTTCACAAAATAATTAATGATCATGACTCAAAATTTTGTCTGTTCCTCACAGAAAGTTGACATACACTACCTTTTAAAAGTTTGGTGTTGGTAAGATTTGTTAACATTAAAAAAAAAGAAAAAAGAATACTCTTATGCTTACCAAGGCTGCACTTATTTGTTCAATAATATTATGAATTATTATTACAATTTAAAACAACTGTTTTAAATATATATATATATATATATATATATATATATATATATATATATATATATATATATATATGAAAATGTAATTTTTTTTCTTGTCATGACAAAGCTAAATTTTCAGCATCATTACTCCAGTCTTCCTTCAGAGTCACATGATTCTGAAGAGTCAATCATTCTGTGTTGAAAACAATCATGCTGCTTTATATTTCCAGGATTTCTTAATGCATATAAAGTTAAAAAGAAAGGCATTTACTTAAAAAAAAAAAAAAGTATTTTGTGACATTATGTCTTTTCTGTCACTTTTGACCAATTTAACGTATCCTTGGTGAATAAATGTTTAATTCATTTTTACTGACCCCTAAACTCATGAATAGAAGCATATAATTTTTGCACTTTTGTGTTCTTTTTGAAGCTTGACAGTCCTAGATTTCATTCACTTTCAATACATGAAAGAGCAAATATTATTCACAAATTCAGCTACTGTGTCCACCAGAAGAAAGTCCGTCATACCGGAACAACATGATTTCATTTTTGGGCGAAATATCCTTTTTTAAACTCCATCAACCCCCCCAAAAAACTTTCATCCTTCAAAGAACATTAAGGGCTAGTTCACCCAAACAGTTGATGATAGCCATTGACTTCCATACTATAAAAGTCAATGGCTATCATCAACTGTTTGGTTACCAACATTCTTCAAAATATCACCTTTTGTTTAAAAGAAAAAAAGAAAGTCATAGTTTTAGGTTTGGAACAACTTGAGGGTTAGTAAATGATGACAGAATGTTCATTTGAGTGAACTATCCCTTTAATGTTTGTAGTTCTGTCTGTGTGTGTGGTTTAGAGGTGGAGTTGTGTAGAGCTCCTGCCGCTACTATATCCTTCCACCCCCGCGACACACACAATACACTCCTAAAAGTCCCCTCCTGAGTGACATGGCTGTGAGTTTGTTTGATTGGGAGTGAGAGCGTTGGATATAGGCCTCGCAGCGGGCGGCTCATTGCTGCAGACTGTGCTTTTCAGAGGCTGATGGGTTTGCGAACACGTGTGGGTAATTATTGTTATGCAGAGCTCCTAATTATTTATTCTGGAGTGTTCACGCGTGTGTTATGCACAACAAAGCAATCAATGACGGTTGCCCTCTGAATAGCGTGGGGCGACCTGCGGTTATGGATTTGGGACGGGGGCCAGGAGGCTGGTGCAGATTGGGAGAAAGCCAGCAACTGGATCTTTACGGAGGTCAAAGATGTGCTCCACCTCCAGAGGAGTCTGCAGTCACTGTAAACTGGAAAGGGTTCACGCTGACAGTGATTTTATTGCTGGAGGTTATCGGGTGGCTGTACAGTTGATTGTAGTGGGTGTTCATGCTGCTGAAGGCCCTATACGGTTTATTTGGTTGGCTGTGCTCCTGAAAATCTGATCTCAAAAGGGCTGTACTGTTTGACACTGAATCCGTTTTCTTGACACAAAAAATGTATGCTCATATAGGCCTACTGCTGATGTTGCTTCAAATTGCTTCGACCGTCAAACCAATGATTGCCGGTTGGTTTACTGCTATAAATCTCTGTTGGTGTGAACATTCCTTAACCCTGTAAAGCCTGACATGTGAATTTATGAAATAATAATCAGATAAATTGTAATTTTTTTTAAACCAAACCATTGAAACTTTCAACAAATTATGCACAAATTTAATTTCAACAAATCTTTAAATAAATATACTTAAAAATCGGTTCTATGACATTTAATACACACAATATCAAGATTTTATGAAATTATGGCAGTATTAATACTGCCTATATTAAGTTGCCAGTAAGATATTAAGTCTCATTCTCACCAAGGCTCCATTTATTTGATAAAAATACAGTAAAACAGCAATATTGTTAAATATGATAACATAAAATAACTGTTTTCTATTTTAATATATTAGAAAACATAATTTATTCCTATGATGGCAAAACTGAATTTTCAGCAGCCATTATTCATATAAGGAAAAAAAAAAATCAATATGCTTATTTGGTGCTCAAGTAGCATAATATTTTCTATACTGAAAATGACTGTGCTACTTAATATTTTTGTGGAAATTGTGATACATTTTTTTTCAGGATTCTTTGATGAATAGACAATTCAAAAGAACAAAAGAATTAGTACAAATATATAATGTTACAAAATATTTCTGTCACTTTTTTTTGATCATTTAATTTGTCCTTTTTGAAAGAAACTAACACTTTTACTTAGAAAAAAAAAAATCTTACTGACTCTAAACTTTTAAATGGTAGTGTATATACAGTATGTTGGTCTCACTATTAGCAGGCCTGAAGAAAACCAATCTAACATCAAATTTTTCTGTATGTGTGGTGAAGTCAAAATGGAAAGCCTTTTAGAACAGTGATTTAACAGATACTACATTCTCTCTCTATGGCTTGTATTGAGGAGTATTTACATACCAACAGATTGACGGTCCCTGGTGTTGTTAAAGATCCAGGTGTGCCTGGTTCTCCTTTCTGTCCAGGCTGCCCCTGAGGACCAATGATCCCTCTTTCTCCAGGTTTGCCTCTTTCTCCCTGTACTCCTCTCTCTCCTGGAATCCCTGTATCTCCCTGCAAAGGCAACACCAGAATATGAATAGCAGAATCTTAAAAACACAAGCTGGCTATTGTGAGCTCCCTCAACTTCAATTGATAATAGCATCTGGCTGTATTACATTCAATGCACCATATAACTTATCAAAACTACTACAGATTAGAGATTTGTAGTCATTAATAGAGCAACATTTTTTTTTTGGATTATTGATATGTTTAATGATATGCTTTCTTCTTTCTATTTATCCTATTATAGCTTATAACAAAATGGTTTCTTTCATGCTGTTTACACAATAGTGACAGTGATTGTCACACTGACCCTTTTATAGTGCATGTAATCCATCAAAACAAAATATGAAATCTCACCCGTTCTCCTTTAGTACCTCTGTCTCCAGGTCTGCCTGTGGCTCCCTTTGAAAATACATAAAAGAGAAATCTAAGAAATGAAGGGGAAAAAGTATACAAGCATACATACATACATATATATATATATATATATATATATATATATATATATATATATATATATATATACACACACTGTATGTATGTATGTATGTATATGTATGTACGTACGCATGTATGTGTATATGTATATATTTTTCATGAGCTGAACTCAAAGATCTAAGACTTTTTCTATGTACACAAAAGGCCAATTTCTCTCAAATATTGTTCACGAATCTGTCTAAATCTGTGTTAGTGAGCACTTCTCCTTTGCCGAGATAATCCATCCACCTCACAGGTGTGGCATATCAAGATGCTGATTAGACAGCATGATTATTACACAGGTGTGCCTTAGGCTGGCCACAATAAAAGGCCACTCTAAAATGTGCAGTTTTACTGTATTGGGTGGGTCCGAAAACCAGTCAGTATCTGGTGTGACCACCATTTGCCTCACGCAGTGCAACATCTCCTTCACATAGAGTTGATCAGGTTGTTGATTGTAGCCTGTGGAATGTTGGTCCACTCCTCTTCAATGGCTATGCGAAGTTGCTGGATATTGGCAGGAACTGGAACACGCTGTCGTATACGCCGATCCAGAGCATCCCAAACATGCTCAATGGGTGACCTGTCCGGTGAGTATGCAAGAACTGTGATGTTTTCAGCTTCCAGGAATTGTGTACAGATCCTTGCAACATGGGCCGTGCATTATCATGCTGCAACATAAGGTGATGGTCATGGATGAATGGCACAACAATGGGTCTCAGGATCTCATCACGGTATCTCTGTGCATTCAAAATGCCATCAATAAAATGCACCTGTGTTCTTTGTCCATAACATACGCCTGCCCATACCATAACCCCATCGCCACCATGGGCCACTCGATCCACATCGTTGACATCAGCAAACCGCTCACCCACCCGACGCCATACTTGCTGTCTGTTATCTGCCCTGTACAGTGAAAACCGGGATTCATCCACCTCTCCAAAGTGCCAGACTCCCTCGAATGTGAGCATTTGCCCACTCAAGTCGGTTACGACGACGAACTGCAGTCAGGTCGAGACCCCGATGAGGATGACGAGCCTGCAGTTGAGCTTCCCTGAGACCGTTTCTGACAGTTTGTGCAGAAATTCTTTGGTTAAGCAAACCGATTGTTGCAGCAGCTGTCCGGGTGGCTGATCTCAAACGATCTTGGAGGTGAAGATGCTGGATGTGGAGGTCCTGGACTGGTGTGGTTACACATGGTCTGCGGTTGTGAGACCGGTTGGATGTACTGCCAAATTCTCTGAAATCCTTTGGAGACAGCCTATGGTAGAGAAATGAACATTCAATTCACGGGCAACAGCTCTGGTGGACATTCCTGCAGTCAGCATGCCATTTGCATGCTCCCTCAAAACTTGCGACATCTGTGGCATTGTGCTGTGTGATTAAAACTGCACATTTTAGAGTGGCCTTTTATTGTGGACAGCCTAAGGCACACCTGTGCAATAATCATGCTGTGTAATCAGCATCTTGATATGCCACACCTGTGAGGTGGATGGCTTATCTCAGCAAAGGAGAAGTGCTCACTAATACAGATTTAGACAGATTTGTGAACAATATTTGAGAGAAATAGGCCTTTTGTGTACATAGAAAAAGTCTTAGCTCTTTGAGCTCAGCTCATGAAAAATGGGGGCAAAAACAAAAGTGTTGCGTTTATAATTTTGTTCTGTGTGTGTGTGTGTGTGTATATATATATATATATATATATATACATACATACACACACACACATATACATACACATACATATATATGTGTGTGTTTGTGTGTGTGTGCGTGTATGTATGTATGTATATATATATATATATATATATATTAGTGCTGTCAAACGATTAATCGCGATTAATCGCATCCCAAATAAAAGTTTTTGTTTACATAATATATGTGTGTATACTGTGTATATTTATTATGTATATATAAATACAAACACATGCATGTATATATTTAAGAAAAACATGTTATATTTATATATTAAATATATTTTTATATAATATAAATTATATGAATATAAATATAAACTTTTAAATACATGTAAATATTTTCAAAATATATACTGTATGCGTGTGTCTTTATATATACAAAATAAATATATACAGAAGACACACATATATTGTGTAAACAAAAACTTTTATTTTGGATGCGATTAATCGCGATTAATCGTTTGACAGCCCTAATATATATATATATATATATATATATATATATATACACACACACACACACACACACACAACGCATATTTTCTTATTTAAATATTTATATTTATTTTATTATTATTTTTAAGGAATAATTTTTCAAATTGAGGAGGCCTCTGGATGTCTCCAAAGGGTGGTTTTGTCAGATCTAGCAAACGTCTAGGCACATTTTTTTTTTTTTGGTCCCTGAAGTAAACGCTCATACATATAGACGGCTAAACTGCACTATTTTTCATAGACGGCTCCCAAGCCGCATTAGAGGAATGAAATTATTTGGCCACTTTAATGGGCCAACTTTTTCAGTTATTCAGTCGAGAGCAGAGCGAAAAAGCTCGGAGGATTTACAAATGACCATTTTCTCCCCAAACTCATCAAAGCCGTGAACCTCTGGATCTCTCTTTCTCTTCTACCTCTCTCTCCATCTCCTCTGAGAGGGCTCTGTAGAGAAACACCTCTCATTGTACTCCAAAACCACTCTTGCATTTCTCCCTCCCCTCGCTTTCCCATCTATCTGTGCTCCTCTCTCGCATCGCGGCTCCCACTAGCTCCTCGGGGAACATCTCGGTATCAAATTCTCCTGCTGGATTACAGCAGCCGAGTAAAAAAGAAATGCAATCTAGCCTGCGTTTCTAAAGCGGGCGGCACTTTGTGAAAGCATCCTCAACCATCTGCTTTCATCCACACCCCCATCAATGTCTAACACTCTCTCTCCTCCTCTCTATTCCCAGGCTCCTGATGAGGAGAGCTTAAAGCCATCACCGTGCCCACTGAATTGTGTTTCCCTCAGCCCCTGCCATAAAAGAGATGGAAAAGTATGAAACGGAGAGGACCGAGGAACTTCCTTCCTGCTAGATGGCACTGTTGCACCACCGAAAGAGACAGATGGCTATCCGTGAACGAAGCAGGGAGGGGGAAAAGAAAAAAAAATAGAGGAAATCTCAATGAGTGGTCCAACACCCCGCAAACACACAGTCGTGCCATTTGAGAAGATGGTGACGTGAATGAAAGCGAAGATAAGGCCAGTGAACTTCCTCCAGATGATCCACACCCATTTGAACCTTGACTCATCCAGAGACAGTATAAAGGGGGGAAAAGGTGAACCGCTTGTTGAAAAATCACGGTTTAAAATCCAGCATCTTGCTGCTCCGTTCTGCTTGAGCCAATCAGGTTAAACAAATAAAAGATGCAAGTTAACTAAAAATAAAACTAACAAAAACAATGTTATTTTAGTATCATTGCTATACTATTATAGTTTGTGTTAATATTTTGAATTAGATTTTATTTTTATATTTTCACTTTAGTTTTAAAGTAGTATTTTTTTTTGCATTATGTCATGTTTATTATGTCTATATAGTTTTTATCCAATTTTATTATATGATAGTTTTAGTTTATTTAGTTTGAGTTATTTCAGTACTTCGACAAACTAAAAAAAGCTGAAATAGCCGAAATAAAATACATTGACATTTCTAAAATAAGTTATGTTTTTAAAATATTTTATTTTTATTTCAGTTAACATTTAAGTAAAGCAATTGTTTAAATGGGGTTTAGTTTTAGTTTAACCATAATAACTCTGAACTGAAACAAAACTGAAATAATATAATATATAAAGCAACATAAGGAATTGAATGACTAATTAGATTCAATTAGTAAAAACTAAAAAAATTGTAAAAATTAAAATTAGGAATTAGACTGTTAAAATTACAAATGTTGCCATGTCAGATAACAAATAAAATTAGTGCTAAAATTACTAAAACTGTAGTTAACTTTAGAGATGTATTTCCAATCTAAATTGAAAAAAATCTGAAATAATAATATACAAAACAACATAAGAAATTTAATTACTAAATTAGATTAAAATACTAAAAATAAAAAAAAATAAAAAATGAAAATTTAGAAATTAGAATGTTAAAATTAGAAATGGTACTCTGGCAGATTACAAATAAAATGACTAAAACTAAAAAATAAATTGAAGCAAAAAAAAAAAATTACTAAAAGTAACATTCGGATGAAATGTGAATATCCAAAAAAATCTATTTCTATCTATTAATCTATTAATATTAAATACTACAACAGTACATAAATAATACTAAAATAACACTGGTCATGTAATGCTTCATTATTACTGCCAGATGTAAGTCAAAACTGAGAGGCTTAGGAGGAGCTTCTTCCCCCAGGCCATCAGGCTCCTAAACTCAAACTCAGCCTCTTAACATCACATGACCCCACTTTATAAACACTAACATCAGTAAGATATTCATATCTCTACCTCATACTGACAGTGTCATTCGCACACAGCACTTTCTGTGTTTTTTTGTATTTTACTTATTATCTATTTTTTGGTATTGCTGCTACATGACAATCATGTACAACCTGTTTGCACATTCCTCTCTTGCACATTCCTGCTTATCTTAATATTTAAGTCTACAGTATACTGTCATGCACATTCTTTTATATTTTTATTTTGTTCTTCATATCTTATTTCTTACCTTTTTATTTTTTTGTATATTTCCTTGTGTTGTTTTCTATAATATTTGCACTGTCCATGGAGCGGACCTGACTCACATTTCACTACTGGTTATATACTCTCTATATAATTGCGTATGTGACAAATAAAAATCTTGAATCTTGAGATGTTGCATTTACGACATCGACCAGCAGAGGCAAACCGGACCAAGCTAATCAGCTAAACCTCAAAACCTTGTCAAATTCCTATACAAAATATCTGACCTGGGCGTTAGCAAGATGGTTGACGAGTGAACTGACTTCTGACTCATCCCTGCACCTCATCCTCTGCTCTTTCTTGCTCACCTCATTAAGATCTGCAGATACATGCTGCATTTACAGTGTTTGTCTGCCTGTGACAGAGGCGTATATATGTGAGTTGTGTGTTGGCGGCTCTCTGATGTGTCTGCTCGCTGCTGTAAAGTGCAGAAGTGCGATTTGTCACAGTTCTGCCGTAGATATGCGTTCTGTTGTGACAAGACATCAGAGAACGGAACATTTTTTGTTTGACGTGACAAGGCTTTCGAAACTACAAACCTTGTTTGTAGGGGACATTTAATTAGTGATTGCATGCATTATTCATGATTTAATGGCTCATGGGCAGGATTTTATCCACACTGGAGAGCATTAGCAGTGAGTAAGCGGTCTTATTATTGAAAACTTTACAAGACTAATGACTGGTGTTGGGTTTTTATTTGCTTGGGAAAGAAAGAAATCGAGTGAGACAGAGATAAATGTAGACCAGCACAGATCCGAGTCTAACTGCTATCCACTACTCGCTGGCAAAATATTAACGCACAAGTGATTAGATGCTGCAGGTATTAAAGTAAAAGCATTCATTTTCTGCTAACATTATCATCTTAGACATACAGTAAAAAAGACAAAGCTCTCTCATGCATATACTGTACACACACATACCGTATAGCCTGGAATTCCATCTTTTCCCAGCCTTCCCTGTGGAGGAGACAGAACATTCCCATCAATCTTTGCAATCAAAACAACTATGCATTGATTATAATGTCCATACAAAACTAGATGGTCCAATGAGCACAAATGTTTTGAGATGCTATTAGAAAACTACTTTCATAATATTCTTTTAGAAGTGAAAATGGAAGCAAGTTTTCACCTTAGAGTATTGAGTGATATAAAGGTGGAGTTGAGAGACAAAAAATTGTAATTCTGAAAAATGCTTTCAATTTGGAAAAATAAAGTTGCAATATAAGGTTGCAAATATGTAAAACTGAACAGAAATGGTTGAGAAACAGACAAATACGAGAAACAGTTTGTTCTATCTATCCATCTATCCATCCATCATTTATCAATCCATCTTCCTATCTATCCATCCATCCATCATTTATCTAGCCATCTATTATATAACAATCTATCATCCCTCCATCCCTAATCTATCTATCGTTCATTCAGTCCATCCATCCATCCATCCATCATCTATCAATCCATCTTCCAATCTATCATCCATCATCTAGCTATCCATCTATCATCCCTCCATCCATCCTCCATCCGCCCGGTGGATCATTATATATCCGTCCATCATCTATTTATTATCGATCTATCGTTCATCGCTAATTCTATCCATCCATCAATCTATCCATCCACCTATCTATTCATCCATCAATCCATCCTCTATCTATGCATCTATCATATATCAATCTATCATCCATCCATCCCTCCATCATCCAACCATCATCTATCTATCCATCTATCTATCCATCTTCCTATCTATCTATCCATCCATCATTTATCTATCCATCTATTATATATCAATCTATCATCCCTCCATCCCTTATCTATCTATCTATCTATCTATCTATCTATCTATCTATCTATCTATCTATCTATCTATCTTTCATTCAGTCCACCCATCCATCCATCCATCCATCATCTATCAATCCATCTTCCTATCTATCATCCATCATCTATCTATCTATCCATCTATCATCCCTCCATCCATCCTCCATCCGCCCGTCCCATGGATGGATCATCATATATCCGTCCATCATCTATTTATTATTGATCTATCATTCATCATTAATTCTATCCATCCATCCATCCATCCATCCATCCATCTATCTATCATCCATCAATCCATCCTCTATCTATGCATCTATCATATATCAATCATCTATCATCCATCCATCCCTCCATCATCCAACCATCGTCTATCTATCCATCATCCATCTATGCTTAGCTATTTTGAATCATCCACTGCAATGGCATTCATGCATTTTAAAGTGTGTCTAAAGTATCCTCACACTTCTTGGTGGTACTATACGTCACATTACAAAAGTAAAATGTGTTGCAAATACTGTCAACTTTGATGTAGTTTAGTTCGTGCTTGTAGTTAGTTTAGCGCACATTGTTCCACTAAGGTTAAGTGAGAACAATTAGGACTCAAGCTACATAAACTAGGAATAAATCGCAAAATATCACCTGGAAGAAACAGGAATTCCTCAGGGGAATACTGTGTATTCAGCGGAGGTGCTGAAGGCATTACGGCTGTGCGAATAACGAAGCAATTATATGAGACCCGAACAGCCAATGTACTCCTTCACTGAGACTGCCAATCAAACGTTTACCCCAGTGACTGCACTCATTACTACAGCACAAATCAGCCGGGTTTAACGCCACAGTACAAAGAAGAATACGAGGAGATTACTCTGTGCTATGAAGTGAGATATTACAGCCGGAAACATTCGCTGTAGTTTGTAGAGAACAATCTGACACAAAGCTCTGCTTTATACTGCTATATCACACTATATTTGTGTCAATCATAGTAATTCAGCCAATCTAAACCTCTATATTTCCAGTTGTGTATTATATCTGATGCTTGTTTACAGTGATTTTTAGCATTCTGGGATCTCCAATTAGAAACAGCCCAGACTCTGAATCAAACTACAGGCCAGTGAGCAGAAATCAAGAATTGAGGAAAAATAAACTCCAACAGAATGTTTGTGCCAGAACTCTGAATCCACAGCGAGTCAAACTGTGAATCAATCAGCAGACTAATCAGTTAATTAAATCTGGTCTGCAATTCAAGGATGGATCAAACGTTGGATCAATCTGTTATAAGATCACAGAGTTGAGAACAGAAGACAGAAACTAATGAGAACTAAATGTTATTATACAGGGTGTAGATCACAGCCAGGTGAAGCATAAATGGTAGCTTACAGGTAGATCAAGTGACCCCCAGTGCCACGGAAGATCTTAATTCTTAAAAAAAAAAAAAATATCACAGTTATACTATTACACTGACCAAAACAAAACAAAACAATTGCATATAGTTATATTCTCTTTAGGTTTATATAGTTATATTCTCTTTAATATATATCATAATATCATCAATTATTTTAATAATTCAGAATTATTTGTAATTATAAGTATCATTTATTTATATTATATCATCAATAATAATAATAATAATAATAATAATAATAATAATAATAAAAAAATAACAAAAAATACTAATAATAATATATTACAATTAACTACATTTCAATATATTTTAAATAACAAATGTACTTATAGTAAGTAAATAAATGAATAATATAATATATAAATAATATTTTTTTCCTCACATAGTAAAAATTGGTCTATGAAAATATACAGAAGCATATGCAAATTTAAAAAGGCTTTTATATTATTTACGATGTCCCTCGCAAGAAGATTCTGATATTTGTGGGTCCTGTGATAAAGACATCTGAAAACCCCTGCTGCAGTTTACAGGCAGGTGTTCATTAGTGCACACTGCAGATTACAGGTGTAATGAATGCTACGATTGCTCACAGGGGATCCAGGAGGCCCTTCAGGTCCAGGGAAACCAGTCTCTCCCACGGGCCCTCGTTCTCCCTGTGTGGAAAGACAAAGAGGAAAAATGGGACATCATCAGTCTCGCATCATCCTGTTGCCAAAACCTGCCGTATGATTGACAGCTGCTAACAAGCAACGAAGCAAATCTCACCGCCTCTCCAGGGATCCCTGGCTCACCACGTGGACCAGGTTTTCCCTATCAGTTACAGGAACGACAAGGAGAAAGAGTTAGACCTAAAACCTGGTGTCCATTTAAACCACCTGTAGACTGAGAACATGGCTAAAACACCCACTACTTTTGTCTAAAAATTCATACGTGATATGAAACGTAAGAAAATCGCATAGGAACTGCTGCTAAATATGCTTATCCAACACAACTAAAAAGATGATATCAGTTATTTTACAGTCCAGTATCGTACATGTCAGAGACAGAAGTATATCTTCTAGCTTATAAAATAGGGTTGCACCAATACAAGTAAACGTAAATAAATGAATGAATAAATATAAATAACAAAATAAATAAATAAAACTACAGAATAAATAAGCTTTATTCTAAATAAAATTAAACACTAGAAAATACATAAACACTGGAAAATGCATAAAATGCTAGAATAAATTGCTATAAAATAGTAAAAAAAAGAATAAAATTAATAAAAAAGAAAAACGTTAAATGCTACAAGTGAATTTTGGCAAAATTATAATGTATACAATGGAAATTGGACATTTATTTTGAGATTTGCTAAAGCTTACATTTAATAGTATTAAATTCTTAGTATTTAATTATATATTCAATAATTAACAAATATCAATATCAATATCAAAATATGGGAAACAAGCATGAACAATATTCAACATAGGTCGATGGGTTAGACTTTAATTTTACAATAAAACAATTACCACATTTAGCTATGTTTGAAGTTATCTTAATAATGTATTTAGCTTATTTTTAATCATTTTTATTTACTCTCAAAAACTTGTTAGAAATCAATCCATAACTGATGCATACCCAACTGAAAATCTCAAGCAGAAGAATGGCACTTCGAAAATTTACTTAAAATAGTGATTTCATGAACATTTTTTACATTAATATTGGAAAAAAATTGTGACTCTAGTTAATTCTGAAGGGGCTGCAGGCTGTGCATTGTGCCATTTACTTACTAACTACCGTATTGCTTGTAGCTTATTTCCTAAATAATATATAGTTTTATGTGTAGTACAGTGATTTGAAAGCAGGAAAATAACAACAGAATAACTTACAGTAGGACCAGAGACACCAGGTGGACCAGGTAGACCAGGATCACCCTTACAACACACAAACACACACACATGTAAGACGAAGAATCTACTGCAAAACCGCCTGAGAACATGTCAGGAAAACACAATGATTGCTTTTCTTTCTGTTCTCAAAACCAACTGTGCTTGACAAGTCCTCCAAAATCATTCTTTGAGTATCACTGTGTGTGTGTGAGCTGCTCTCTTTCCTCCATATGCGCTCTGCTGGCTTTAGGAATTAATGAGCTGCTTTTAAGTTTTGGGGCACAGCATGCAAATAAACAGCTTGAGATCAGGCAGCCTCGTGGCTGTTGTGGAGTCGGCGAGCGCGCAAAATGCTGCGACTACATCTTGACAAGTCCTTTCTGGGAAGAGTGGGCGAGTTTGATGCCGCTCAAAGGAGGAAGCTGCTCTGGCAGACAGACGAAAAAGAGTCTCCATGCACCAGTGCTCTGATACGTGCAGTCGGGGGGGTCTGGACCATTCTGTGGGCTTGATTTAATGAAGCCTATTATTTCTACCCTCTCTAGTATTCTCGTATTCATGGTCTTTCTCTTGAATTCTCGAGTGCTTTGACTAAGCACATCGGTGAAATTAGAATACTAACAATGCTTGAATCAATTATGAATGTCTGTGCACCATCCTCCATCTCTCTGTCTGTCAAACACACACACACCAAAACTGCAATGTCATGTCAAATCGTGAAGGTACAGAGTGGAACGGCTGGTTGAGCTGTTGAAAGCTGTGTGTAATCTGGGACACTCAGACAGGGTGAGAGAGCGTCCAGTGACACGATTCATTCAAACGCGCTTACCTTAGCACCTGGCAGCCCCTCTAGACCTGGTAATCCCATCAGCCCCGGCTCACCCTGGAATAAAGGAAACACATTCCAGCTCAGCACAGACACCTTCATGCGTGAAACTCTGTGTGTGTGTCAGAGTTGGGAAGTGACAAAGTAAAAGTAGCAACGTAACTAACTTCACATTTTTTCAGAAAACTAATAACGTTTTTTTCTCTAATGAAAATTGAAGAATTTTGGATTGGAAGTCACAATTGGGAGTCAAGTTGTTTAAAGAGAAATGCACAAATGGTGATTTTGAGTAAAAGACATTCAAACGGTGTCAATTTTGGAACAAAATTACAAAAAAACAAATAACAAAAACAAATAAAAACACTATTTTAGCCCTCAGGACTTTTGGAAATGTAATGAAAATGTTTCACCACAGTGTCATTTTCAGCATCACAAATGTTGTATTTATGTTCAATAGCATTACAATTTAGAGTAAAATGGATGACGCCTGTGTTTTACTAAAGCTAACGTAATATAATTTTTTTGTATTCTAAATATACACAAATAATATACATACACATATATACACAAATATACACACATATATACACATATATATATATATATATATATATATATATATATATATATACACACATATACATACATATACACACACATATATTTGTGTATGTATATTATTTGTGTATATACATATATATACACAAAAATATATAATATATATATATATATATATATATATATATATATATATATATATATATATATATATATATATATACACACACACATATATATATATATATATATATATATATATATATACACACACACACAGTATATACATATTTTTTTAATTAAGTCTCTTATGCTCACCAAGGCTGCATTTATTTGATTGAAAATGCAGAAAATATTAAAATATACAGTAAATAAATCAATAATATTGTGATTTTTTTTTACAATAAAAAATAACTGTTCTCTATTTTAATATATTTTAATGTTTTTTTTTTTCATAATGATGACAAAGCTGAATTTTCAGCAGCCATTACACCATGTTGCATGATCCAATATTTTCACACATATATTGAAAAGGTTTATTTTTACTCTTCATTTATATTATAATAGTTTCAAAATGTAACATTTATATATTTTTTTATGATGGATTAGCTGTATATTCTGAATATTGGATATTCTGGCTCTGGGACAAAAGTAAAACAATCAAATCTATACATACGGCATTTGAAAAGCAGTAAAACTAAATGATGAAAGCATGGTAAAATGTTTCCAAGTCAAATGTAATGTTACCTTCATATATATGTATAAAAGAATTAAACATATATATAATAAAAATCAACCCCTGAGCCATAAAAGTGCCAGAAGTTTAAAAGATCTCACAGCAATGATTTGGAATAGAAAAAAATAATTTCTTTAGAAAGCTGTGACTTTCCTGTTTCCTTCAGTGGAAACTCAAAATGTATTTCCAGGTCAAAGCGACTGATGGAGCAGATCACAACGGTGCAGCTACCAAACTGGTTTTGTAATGTATTTTAGCGACTCAAACGCCATTTTTCAGCATGTCACTGATTATTCCAATTAAAACCCACATATTTATCTTCGCCCTGACAAGTGCGTCGCGTTAACTCTAATTCTGTCGCATTACCATCCTGACAAAGCATTTACTTTCCTCCTTCCATTTTCATTTAGCCTGCCGTGTTAATAAATCACACGTACTTCGCCGCAAACAGAGCAGCTCGTAATTCACCCCAAGTGATTGGCCGCTTCCCCACATCGAACCCGTCCACGGAGCGCTGAAAAATCTGCGTACACGCATCGTATATTACGTTCGTCTCATGGCTCAGTCGCTATTGATGGACAGCAGCGGGTGCCACGTTAACAGGCCTCGCCACTGAGACGGATTGCGGCAGTAATTGTCGCACGTGTAGATTGCCATGTATAACAGAGCTCAGACCTACATGGGACCAGAAAGAGGATCGACTGGAGACAGATGGGGGCAATTCTAGCGCGGTGCCGGAGACTGCTGGGACCATTTATTCAAATGTCAAATTAGCATGCCGCTGAAAAATGGTTTTGCAAAAAAAAAAAAAAAAGAAACAATAAAAAATATCAAAATTGCACCCGTGAGAACAGGAAGTGCCAGCTTTTTGGCTGCTGGAGCTGCATTGTTGCTATTGTAGGGATCTGTCGCTGTCGTGCATGTGCTTTTGTTTGGGGGCTGCGCATGTACCACGTTCACAACATCTCCCACAGGCAGAGAAATATGCGGCGACAATTGATTTAGGCGGCGTTCCTGATCACTCCTTTTGTTATTGAGAATGCTGTGTGACTAAACTGTCGCGCTCGGCTGCTCTCGGGCTACTTCTGAGCCAGGAGATGTGATTAATGGAGACTAGCCAGAAACCGAGTGCTGGCCAGACCTGTTTCTCTCGATCCAGAGGCATAGAAGAGCAGAGGACCATTCAATACAAATCACAGCGAAGCAACACTCACCATCCTTCCTTCATCTCCTTTGGGCCCCTGGAAAAGAAAAGCGCAGAATTAGCCTGTGAAACTGACCTTATTTGACCTTACGGCTCTGTGTGCTATCAATTAATCCAATCAGTGTAATTAGCTGGATGACATCTGCTTAGATTTGCTGTCAAACAGTAACACAATCAAGTGACTGACAAACAATAGGGCCACGAGGGAATTATGCTGACAGAATTCTGTCCCAAATCCTAGTGAGCTGTCGATCTAACCGAGTAGAGCACAATTCAGAATCAGATCTTTTGCATTTCATGAGTGTGAATTTTGAATTGAACTGGTGACGTATCCCAGGAAGTTTAATTGGTATGAACAGAAGTAGAGTTTATTGACTTGTAATTTAAAGAAATTAAAGTTACACAAGAAATAGATTTTAGGAAGTTTGAGACAAATAATTACATTATGATCGGTTATATATGTAGAATACGTTCATAATTCATATGTAGAATACATTTTTCTCAACTGATAAGAAATATTAACTCAAAACAACTCAGAGATTTAATGAATTGTGTTAAGATGTTGCATTTTGGGAGATCTTATGGGAAGCGTTATTCCAACACAGTTTGGAAAATAAGTTAATTTGATAAAAACAACTAATGATATAATGAATTATTCCTTGTGTGTGTAAGCACATTTGGCAATAAAGCTCTTTCTGATTTCTGAATTAACATTTACATTGAATATATAGTACATATTGTAATTTCAATTCAAGGAACTAGAACTAAAAGGAAACTTAATTAAATTTTAAAAAATCTAGCTTTAAGCAAAAAATGTAAAACTTAACTGATTTTATTATTATTATTATTATTATTATTATTATTAAACATGAATTTTAATAGATTTATTAATAATTCACACTAAAATGCATAAAAGCTGTGCATAATGCATAATTTTGTTTATATTTATGTGTAACTCCGCTTCCACTGCAATTCCACAGTCAAATATCTTCTTTCAAATAAGTCTACAACTATGCATGTAATGCAAAGGCTTCATTAACTGAGGTTAACAAGTTAAATTCAAATTACAACTTGAATTACAACTCTGAATACCCATTTGCTTAATTATTTAAATGCAGTAATTAAATAAGATTTTTAAGGCATCCTTAACTGAATTCTGAGAGGTGCACAGCTCTATCTATCTAACAATTTGAGGCACCATGTGGGCTGTGCATAAGTGACTGTTTATGCCTATGTAGAGTTTTAAAGTGCCCCTATTATGGGATATGAAAGGTTCATATTTTGGTTTTGTGAGTCCCCAACAACAGGTTGACATGCATGCAAGGTCAAAAACACTTTAATTTTCTTATAATATGCATTTATTTTTCCCTTATTTGCTCAACGACTCCCAAACGATTCACTCATAGATTCATTTTTCCAAACCCCTCCTTTGCGTGACACTAATCTGCGGCGATTGGTCGATTTCATTTAAAGCAGTGTTTGTGAGATTTTAACACTCCAAAAGTAATGGCACCTAATGGCAAAAAATTAATTTGCATTTTCATTCAGACTAACGCGAAAATCAAGTTTTCCTGGGTCTGTGCGTGCAACAAGTGGGCGGGCAATATGCTAATGTTTCATGTTGACGTCAACATGAAACGTCTTGGGATTAGTTTTAAAAACGACTCGTTTCAATGATTCAGAGTCGACTCTTTCTTTTGAGAGACAATAACTTTATACACGGTGAACTTTCAGATTTAAAACTTTGCAGAATGTTTTCATTCACGTAGAGCTGTGTTACACACTGCATGAAAGGTAATTTTCAAAAATGCATAATAGGTGTACTTTAAAGGGGTCATAAACTAAGAAATCTAAATTCCCTTGATCTTTTGATATACATTGTACTATAAAAACATTCTGTAAGTTTATGTAACTTTCTGTACATTCTGTAACTTTCTTGTTAGTCTAAAAACAACTTATATTGAAGCCTATTGGCCAAAACGACAGGTTGTGAAATGTACCACTTTATGACATAATATTGTGGCTAAACATGGCCTCCGCAGAAGATCATCAACACCTGCTTCTACATCGCTGCCTGTTTAGCCCCGCCCACTGATTCGTGAACATAGTATGTAAATGACAAGAGTGGCAAACGCAGGTCTAAGCAGATTTCAAACGATAAACTTTATATCATGAACTTCATATCTAATGAAGTTTCAGCCAACATCAGTAAGAACTTGGTCCTTTTTTCTCACTTCATTTTATCACGGATTCATTTACAAATAAGGCACAATTTGTCGCAGGAACTTATGAAAGATTGAAACTGAAAGATGATGCTGTGCCGACTATATTGGACCAGAATAACTTTTTTAATATGTGGTCACTATTGCTTCATCTTTTAATACAGATTGTTTGATATGCACTGAGTATTTATGTGTTTTTAACCTGTCTATTAAGTATGTAGGCTGTCAAACATACACAACTGTCAGCCAATCATAGCAGTGGGCGTTTACTTCCAAGTCTACCTTCAAACAGAGTGTTCTGATGAGGGGGGTCAAAAACAGAACAGAAACTAGCCTGTTAAAAATAGCCTATTACTTCTATATTGTTTTTTTGTGTTAAAATCTTTATACATTATAATTGGACTTCAGAGAACAGTACAAAATGAAAAACAAAGGCAGTTCACAACCCCTTTGAATCATTCACTGAGGTTCCATGATGCTTAGGATGCTGACTTTGTAGACCATAGACAGTGATGAAGCATGCTAGGTTCTGGAAAACAGCCTAAACAGAACTGCATTACACATAAAATATAAACACTAAAGTGAACTGAGGCAAATTGAACCACTTTTTAAAATGACAGCCAAAAGTGCCTCCAATTTCCCCTATTTCCCCCAATAAGACAAGATTGAATATTATATTCAAAAGCTAATTTTACCCTTTAGCACACCAGTGAGCTAATATATCATGACTCTGCATGCTAACATAATCCAGTCGCATCAAACGTTCTCCCAATCACAAGCATCTTGATTGTTCAAATGAAGTTCAAATCGAAGTGTAAGTGTGCTTTGTCTAAGTGTGGTCTCCTCCAGCTGTGGCATGTCAACAGGAAGTGTCACGTCCCACTTAGAACAGGTTCAGCTGAGGATAAACTGAAACAAAGCACCCTGAGGGACTTGTAAGCAGCTTCTTGAGTTTATCGCAGTGAGGAGGGAGATTGGAGAGTGTCCTCTTTCAGACCTGCTGATAAGGGTTTAGCATTTCTAGAGTTCTGGGCGGTCTGGTAAAGATGGCCCAGGAGGGAATACACTCTTGTTCTTCATGGAAAGGAAGGACACATTACATATAGACTAGATAAGTGTGCTGTGTCGCTGCGTTGATAAGCTAATCGGATGATTCCGGTAGGGCAGAAAAGCTCTTTTATATGTATTTCTCTTTTTTTCCTGTTATAGCGCTGCATTTCAATTACTCCTTTACAAGCAGCTACTTTGTTGACTATGTGTGATGGGTTTGTTTTGCCCTTCTCCCTTTGGGCTTCTGTCATTGTCTGAGTTTCAGATTTGTGTCTGTGTGGCCGTGATCCGTCCTTCAATTCATGCTGTGTAAAACTCTTGAAATCAGGGGCGGACAGCAACTAAACAGAATACAGATTCCCAAATCAATGTAGCTTCTTTGTGTATTGACATTTAAACATTATTAAAAATGCAACAACTGATTCCCTGTGGTGAGGTACGTTCAAAGAACTATTTATTTTATGTTGGATATAATTGAAAAAAATGACATACCGGGGGCCCTGGTGGTCCGGGTTGACCTGTATTAGCCGCTCCATTCTGTAAATAATTTAGTTAGTTAGTTTAGAAGGTATAAACAATATGACCAATACAGTTACAATCTAAAATATTGTGTGTTTTAGTATCAGGTAAAAGTTTTACCTGAAGCTTATAGAGACTGCTCATTCCATTGCCCTCCGCATATGGGACACCCTAAATAAAACAAGTTTACAAGATTTTTGCATGTTGCTAGGTGGTTGCTTATTAGCTAAAGTCAAAATAACTTGCCCAAATCAATATGATATTATAGTTTGCAGATATGTCACAGGTTCTGCCTTCAAATACAAATCAATAAGATTTTTCTCCTTATTTATCATTCACCAGGCTATAAAATCATAAGGGAAACAAACTAAATTTGAGTCTAAAATTGCCGTTTTGTTTGTATTTATGGGGCCACTGATGTGGTTATGAAATTATGGCTGTCAATTTAATGTGTTAAAGCATTGCATACTGTACAGTGGGGGAAAAAATTATTTGATCCCCTGCTGATTTTGTACGTTTGCCCACTGACAAAGAAGTGATCAGTCTATAATTTTAATGGTAGGTTTAATTGAACAGTGAGAGACAGAATAACAACAAAAAAATCCAGAAAAACGCATTTCAAAAAAGTTATAAATTGATTTGCGTTTTAATGAGTGAAATAAGTATTTGACCCCTTCACAAAACATGACTTAGAACTTGGTGGCAAAACCCTTGTTGGCAATCACAGAGGTAAGACGTTTCTTGTAGTTGGTCACCAGGTTTGCACACATCTCAGGAGGGATTTTGTCCCACTCCTCTTTACAGATCCTCTAAAAGTCATTAAGGTTTCGAGACTGACTTTGGCAACTCGAACCTTCAGCTCCCTCCACAGATTTTCTATGGGATTAAGGTCCGGAGACTGGCTAGGCCACTCCAGGACCTTAATGTGCTTCTTCTTGAGCCAATTCGTGTGTTTTGGGTCATTGTCATGCTGGAATACCCATCGACGACCCATTTTCAATGCCCTGGCTCTGACGGTACATGGCCCCGTCCATCGTCCCTTTGATGCGGTGCAGCTGTCCTGTCCCCTTAGCAGAAAAACACCCCCAAAGCATAATGTTTCCACCTCCATGTTTGACAGTGGGGATGGTGTTCTTGGGTCATAGGCAGCATTCCTCCTCCTCCTCCAAACACGGCGAGTTGAGTTGATGCCAAAGAGCTTGATTTTGGCCTCATCTGACCACAACACTTTCACCCAGTTCTCCTCTGAATCATTGGCAAACTTCAGATGGGCCTGTACATGTGCTTTCTTGAGCAGTGGGACCTTGCGGGCGCTGCAGGATTTCAGTCCTTCACGGCATAGTGTGTTACCAATTGTTTTCTTGGTGACTATGGTCCCAGCTGCCTTGAGATCATTGACAAGATCCTCCCATGTAGTTCTGAGCTGATTCCTCACCGTTCTCATGATCATTGAAACTCCACGAGGTGAAATCTTGCATGGAGCCCCAGTCCAAGGGAGATTGACAGTTATTTTGTTTTTACATTTGCGAATAATCACACCAACTGTTGTCACCTTCTCACCAAGCTGCTTGGCGATGGTCTTGTAGCCCATTCCAGCCTCGTGTAGTTCTACAATCTTGTCCCTAATATCCTTGGACAGCTCTTTGGTCTTGGCCACGGTGGAGAGTTTGGAATCTGATTGATTGATTGCTTCTGTGGACAGGTGTCTTTATACAGGTAACAAACTGAGATTAGGAGCACTCCCTTTAAGAGAGTGCTCCTAATCTCAGCTCCTTACCTGTATAAAAGACAACTGGGAGCCAGAAATCTTGCTGATTGATAGGGGATCAAATACTTATTGCACTCATTAAAATGCAAATCAATTTATAACTTTTTTGAAATGCATTTTTCAGGATTTTTTTTGTTATTCTGTCTCTCGCTGTTCAAATAAACCTACCATTAAAATTATATACTGATCATTTCTTTGTCAGTGGGCAAACGTACAAAATCAGCAGGGGATCAAATTATTTTTTTCCCCACTGTATATATTTAAATGTTTCATTTCATTATGCTTGTTTGAAATGAGTTGGAGTGTTGAGGAAAATAGATTTTGCAGGTTTCATGTTTACCAAAATGACAGGCACATGGTTATGTGGGCTGCTGAATCTAACATTAAGGTTTGAACCTGTACTGGTCCCTAATCTAACTCTTCTCAAGCCTGACATTTGGAATAAAAATGTCAGAAATCAAATTTTCTTTTTAAAAAACTATATATAAATAATAATAAAAAAAGCTTTTTTAAGACTTTTTTAGGCCTGTTGAATCCCTGTTATTTACATTTTAAAAGGATTTTTTCTACAAAATTATGTATGGGCAAGTTTCTTCAGTCCAGAAAATGTTCATCTTGAAATATTACTAAGAATATAAAAGTTATTCTGAAATTAAGTTATTATGCATACTTTATAAAAAAAAAATAGTAAAGATTCCACATATGTGACCCTGGACCACAAAACCAGTCACAAGGGTCAATTTTTCAAAATTGAGATTTATACATCATCTGAAAGCTGAATAAATAAGCTTTCCATCGATATATGGTTTGTTAGGATAGAACAATATTTGGCCGAGACACAGCTATTTGAAAATCTGGAATCTGAGGGTGCAAAAAAATCTAAATACTGAGAAAATTGCCTTTAAAGTTGTCCAAATTAAGTTTTAATATATTTAGGCTTGGAAATTTACAAAATATCTTCATGGAACATGATCTTTACTTAATATCCTAATGATTTTTGGCATAAAAGAAAAATGGATAATTTTGACCCATACAATGTATTTTTGGCTATTGCTACAAATATACTCCAGCGACTTAAGACTGGTTTTGTGGTCCAGGGTCACATATACCAACACCTGAAGGGGAACATTTTTAGAATTATACTAAAAAGTCTTTTACTTACTAAAAAATATGAACTATCAATCAGAAAACAGAAGTCATGAAGAAGATTGTATGCAACAGGTTTTTCAGTTTTGATCATGTTGATAATTAAAAGGCCTTAGAAATTGATGTATCATGCAGGTTTTATAGAGTTAATTGCGATAAATTTGTTGGGAATACATACAAATTGCTATTAAAAATGTTAAACTTTCAGATCTGTAAGAAACTGCAAATACAAGTATTCAAAAATGTCTACTTGATATAGTATATGGGCCTATAAATATCAATTATTTTTTTAATGAAATGCGCATCTCACTTGTGCTTTAAATATCATTTATAGCTGAAGTGTCCAATTTTTTTCTATGTAAATAATTTTTCCCCATTCCATCTTTATATTCAGAGACAACTATGAATAAACCACTTGTAGACTAATTTTCCCAAAAAGGATAAATACTGTTGCACTATCAAAAATCGCTTAGTGTTTCGTAAAACTCAAACCATGTGATGCTAGATTGGAGCAGACCTATCTGTTTAGTGACCAATGAAAGACAGCGTGAAGAGTTATGGAAACCTGTAGGAAAGCATTCATTATATTTTCAATTACATTTGCAATTCCTAGTGGTGTAGAAAATGCACATTTTAATTCAGAACTTACAGGAGGTCCAGGAGGCCCGGGTCTGCCTTGCGGTCCATCGCTGCCCTGGAATAAAAAGACATTTCTTTTCTGTACATGCATAACACAAACTGCCTCTCCAAACAAAGTATATGATTGAATTGAGAGTCAGGGCCAACACCACACTGCTGTGTTAGCAAATGTTGTGAATAATAACAGATTTCAGATAGAGCATTTGGAAGTTTTGAGGATAGACTCAATGCCCCTTGGCTCTATTGGGTTGGCTCTCAGTGGAGCCGATCAGCTGATGAAAACCGATGAAAAATGCCTCTATTCCCTTTCTATTGCATATCTGCACACTGCAGGGCACACCACCAGCTCGTCGAACACATTGAGCGGCATATTCACTATCTCTTGCTAACTGTTTGTGAGAGTATTACTTCAACCATTTATCAGGCAGTGTGTGTGACGCATACAGATGCAGATGGGTCAAAGAACTATATTGTTGGGAAAAGCGAAAGAGAGAAAAAGATGTGCCTTACATTTTGTTTTTATCGCACTCTAAAATTCAGTTTAACTGTAGAATTTGTAAATATAACATTTAGGATGACACGCATACAGTAAAAATTTACTCACTATCATGTTGTGCTATACCTGTGTAACTTTCTTAAGTGGAATACAAAATAAGCCATTGTAAAGATTTAAAAAAAGATACACTATATTTCAGGCCTTCTGAGAACATTGGATCATTTTGTGAAAGAAATGGTCCAAATTTTAATTCGTTATTCTTTTTTTTTTCTCGACAGTAGCCCTCAAAATCTAGTGTTCACTTATTCACTTGACATTGTCCATGTCCATAAACTTGTATTCTATGGAAAATAGCATGAACAGTTTGCAAACACCTCGCTGTGTTCCACAAACAATTATACTATGCCTGGGTTTGAAACAGCATTACCTTTTTTTAAGGGCCTTAATATTATTTTAAAATCTTAAAGCAGAAATTATCACTTGATTATGCTTACCCGTTCTCCCTTTAGCCCTGGGGGCCCAACAGGTCCTGGTCTGCCAATTAGTCCCTAAATGCAGAGGAATATGCATAAGGATCATTTTGATTAGATACATCGCTGGGGGGAGGGGGGGACAAAACAAGGAGGGGGGGGTAAAAAAAAAAAAAAAAAAAAAAACCATTTACCAAGGAACTAAACTAGCCGCCACACAGAAACCATGAAGTCATGATAATTATTTTTGCTGGAAGTTTCTAACCTGTGGACCCATACGGCCTGTGGATCCAGGCAATCCTGGCACACCTGAGGACCCCTGGGAACAGAGAAACAGATTAAAACAATTGTTTTGAATTGATAATTCATTCTCTATCACTGGACCAATCAACTGTGAGCTTGAGGCTAGATTTCAACAACAATAAAATGAAAATTTAAATGAAAATCCATTGTACAATATACTATTCTATACAATGTCAGCATTGTTTAAAATGTGAATGGGTACATATAACAAAAGATGTTAATTTAAAGGGGTCATCGGATGCCCATTTTCCACAAGTTGACATGATTCTTTAGGGTCTTAATGAAAAGTCAATAACATACTTTGGTTAAATTTTCTCAGTGGTAGTGTAAAACAACTCCCTTTTTACCCTGTCAAAATCTTTCAGCAAGCCGTTTTAGTCCATGTTCCTTTAAATGCTAATGAGCTCTGCTCACCCCACCCCTCTCTTCTGTGGGGTAAAAAGCCGTTCTCACGATACTGTTTATTTTAGCCGTGGAACTTGCGAAATAGCATGTTACTAGGAAAGGCGATTTGCAAAGATTCATAAAAGAACCTTATACTCAGTAGGTGAGGGTGGATCACGAATGATTCGCACGAACATAAACATTTAGGTAGATCGGAGGATGTTTACCCTTCAAAAACAAAGGTAATCCACTGCGTCTTCAGCGGCTCAGATGTCAGGAGTAAATGACGACTGCTATGTTCATTACATCCAACAACAAAACACCTCAATCGCTTAGGAGACATTCTAGTCTACACCTGCTCCGGCGTCAAAACAATGGCGGACTGATGACAGCTCACTCAGGGCGGGTCTAAGGTAAAACGCTACTGTCAATCAAAAATCGTGGGAGGGGCCTGTGTCTGTGTGACATCACACAGACAAGCATCTGAGAATGGCTTGATATGAGAAAGGGGAAATGATTTAATGAGATTAAAAAAAAACACTGGGTGGATCTTTATTATTAGGGTGGCTGTGTACACACATTGCCAACACACATTTCAGTTCAAACAACTTGTAAAAGTCGATGACCCCTTTAAATATCTATTGAAACGGCAATCTACTCAAACAAATAAAATCACTTCATTTCAGATGCACAGTCTGGAAAATAAAATGTCTGGACCAGTAGTATAGTAGTCAACTATGACACATCAGGCCAGTCCACTAACTGTAACAGGATCAGTTTAGCTTTGTCGTATTATTTTGATAACTCACCTCATCACCCTTGTCCCCCATTGGACCAGGAAAGCCTCTCTCACCCTTCACTCCCTATATGACAATGAGACAGATGGACAATCGTTGAGACAGAAAGTACACTCTCTTGATTTAGTTTCTTTCTTAGGATGTTCTCATACATTATTAATGCTTATCTCTGGCTTCAATTCTCGTCTGTCACTGAAGGTCTCGCAATCGTGCACAGTACGCAAACCATTTTTTGCTATAATTGTTGCACCATAATACATTTGCCCTGCTATGTCTTGTTGCAACAGAGGAAATGCACTTCCAGAATTACAGCTAAAGGGAAGACTGTGGACATATCTGAGGCTCATGTGTCTGCCAATCACACGATTCTCTTCTCTAATCTCTGATTTAGGGCGGCTTACCTTCGGACCCTCTTTTCCGGGATTACCAGCTGGGCCCCGAAGTCCCTGATCCCCCTGTCAAAGCCAACACAGAACGCAAGGAGCCAGATCCACAGGACAGACATAAGAATATACAGTGGCTCAGGTAAATATCTGAACACTTAGACCACAGTTAATGTATGAATGTCATCATGTTAAATAACTAAAGATCAATAAAGTGGAATTAATTTTAAAGAATGAGAAGACAAGGTCATACATTATTGCAAGTGAAACATTTCAAGTTCTTGTAATTGTCGACCGGAAAAGTAAAATTAGTTCTGAGTAAATGTCAAGCATCACTGTTTGCAGATTTTGTGGTTATCTAATACAATGACATGCAAACTCTTTAAATACTTTTAAAGCCCTTGTGTAGCAAATCTTAAAAATTTTGTTATATACACATGCATATCAAATAACTGGACTGCAGAAATGTCTGGTGTATTATAAACAAATCATTCATTGCATCAGCCTGAAAGGATGACAGCAATCAGTGCTAGAAAACCTCAGGTGGAGGAACAGAATTTTAATTAGTGAGGAGATTAAATGTGTTTGCAGCCATTTTTACCTTTTCTCCATCCATTCCTGGGATACCTGGAGCTCCAAGGGAACCTTTTTCTCCTTTCTGCCCTGGCAATCCTGGTACTCTGGTCTGACACACACTGCAGGCGTTCTGCCAAAAATCACAAACACACACAATGTAAGGTGCAGAAATCCGACTTTCTCTCTTTTAATCTCTTTCTCCTTCTGTTCAGATAAGCCCAGGATGCAACATCTCAAAATGAACCTTTTTTTGGTTCGCATATTCAGACAGGGCCCATGATATATAGCTGCCTGAGATTAAATGATGCAGATGAGATGCAGAAAGGATTTTCTCATATTCTGAACAATCAAAGCATATCAAACTAAAATTTGGCAGGTAAAATTAGTTTTATTTTAAATGCAAACTTATCTAGTTTTAAAATACATCTTAGTGATTTGCAATGTATAAAACAGTAAATTATTGATCTAAAAATTACTCAAACATTTTTATGGACTAAACCGTGTCAGATGCTAAAGTTGTGTCAGTTGAAGTAACAATACAATTATAGATTTGCCTCAGAATGCAGGAAATATTAATATAAAATATATTGTCCTTTAGTACTTACACCTTGACATGTATCATGTTTTGTTATTTTGAGAAGTGATATTTCTATGATTGTGTCAAATACTTTGTAGATATTCTGAAATATTATGAGAAGGATTAATTTTACCTCCATCTAATTTCTTCTAAAAGACAACTGAAGTAAATGGCGGCACCGTTTACTCCACTCTTACTGTGGAAAAAACAGTAAACAGACTCCAACATCCTTATTTGTGTTCATGAGCTCTACACAGGTTTATCTGCTTCTGTAGACTGACCTTTATTTAATCTGTGTAAGATTCATGTTAGCCCATCTGGATATATGCTTTTACCAGCATGCAGAAGCACATATGGCGTGGCAATCAAGCTTTGCCCACTGCTAAAAACCCTAAAGGTCAAACCTAGACATACAAACAACTCGCAGGCAGAAAACTCGATAAAAGGCATGCATTAGGGAAGTACAATTTTTTCCAAAAGCCTTTTTTCCCAGATTTTAACCTTGCCAGCCTGATGCATTCACCTCAATACATTTGCCCACTGATACAGCGAGAAACAGGAAAAGCAGAAGCGAAGGTACTTTCTAAAGCGGTTTTGAAACTCGGGGGCTAAGTAAGCAACCTTTTTCTCTTCTGCTCTTTAAGAGCGAAACTGTATACCCGTGAAGCGTAATCAATGGTTTACCGTAATGGGTCGCAAGGATTGCGTTGACATTTCACATTGGATGCACTTTTCGTACCCAGCACCAGCGTGTCTCTGAAGGTAGCAATTTACTAGTGCATTAGTCCAACCTGCTCAATAAGTGCAAGGTGATTCAGGAACCACATTTATATTTGCGTTCTTTGTGTAAGACCGACAATTAGCAAATTGCCTGTGACCGATATAGCAGTAGAGGTTCAACATTAGAGGAGAAAAGAGGAAATTCGTACACAAATTCAAAAAGAGTCAGAACACATGACCTGAGTGCTTTGACATTTTTAGATTTCGACATAAAACCGTGAGCTTCATTAAATAAATACCATTAATTTATTTAAAGGAATATTTCACCCAACAATTAAAACAGAGTTGTTAGACAGAATGGCAGAGCTGCTCTATTCCATAAACAGTGAATGATAATTCATACTGAAAAATTAGCAAAGCTTTTTATACATAAAAAGTAAAATATTTTATTTATTTATTGACATGACTCAAGCTCCAATTCAAACTCTGCAGAAATCAGTCATAAACTTGCTTGTTCTTTTGACATTTAAGTATGTTTTGATGCATTCCCTTTCCTTTGTGTATGAAGACGCATCAAATCCAAACCGGAGATGAATTACAGTACACAAGCTACTGTAAGTAGCTCTGTGTGTTCTTGTGGTTGACAGTTCAGTCCTAAGAATCTCACTGCGTCATTTTTTGAGCAAATGGGCATTTATCTTGTCAGAAGTTTCCTCAGTCGGATAGAGATGAATGCATGATGCCCAAACAGAAACATAAAGAGCAGTGGAGGAGGAAAACTGAACAGAAAGTACTTCTAAGGAGGAATTAAAGAGAGAGTGAAGAGTGAAAGTTAAAAGAATGTTTCTTTTTCTAAGTGCTGAATATACATGAATGTAAAGAGTCTGAAAGAGAGCAATAGATCAGACAATGAAATAATTTATAACAGTCTTAAAAAGTTCTTCAGAGCAATTTTAGATAAAAATGGGCTTTATATTACCTCTGGCTATATTCTGTCATTTGTGTTTTGTTACTAAAATATTGTGTATAATAGGAAAAGCGATGTTTCTGAAATCTTACGGTTTAATAGAGGGGAAAAAATGTTTCCTCTAGGTTACATGGGGTAAGATCTGTCTTAAGATCCACACACAAATCTGACTGAAGGGAACAGAGTTTTAAATAGGTTTTTTTCAACACCTTCGGTTTGAGATGTCAGGTTTCAAAGTCTGCAAAAGTTTTGCTGATATGCATCTCAAAGGAAACTTTTTGGGTACAGACCTAACTGTAAATTCAGCATCTTTTATTTATTTTTTAGTTGTGTTCATCATAATTCATACTATTAATATGTAGCATCTCCTGCAGTGAGAACAGACAGCTGGATGAAACAGTACCTTTAGTAACGTCCCCATGTCTCCAACAATAGGTAGTGCTGTCTGAAAAAGAAACATTTAGAGCAGCATTAGAAAACACATTAGAAAATGACACGCAATACAAACACAAGTATTTATTTTATTCCCCATGGAGTGCTATGTCAATATCATATTCCAACAATATTCATCAGCAGAGAAAAAAATAAACAAAACAACTGTACATATTGTGTGTAACTGAATAGTAACTTTACTAATGTTACGAACCGGTTCTCCAGGGGGTCCAGGGGGTCCTGGTCTGCCTTGTGGGCCTGGAGGTCCCTTTCAGATTAAGACACATTCAAGATATTTAAGAATTCTTTATACAAAATAATTCGCAGATATATGAATATATAAATTTCTTGATATTTTCACCTTTCACTCAAAGAAACGAAAGCATTTCTCACCATAATTCCTGGCGCTCCAAGTGGTCCCGGAGGTCCACGAAGACCCTGTGAAAATACCACCATCATGTAAATTCACTTGCTTCAACATTTTCAAAACAAAGAGATTCAATCTCAGTCTTAACTTGTATAAGATCTTTAAAAAATATGCAATATCAGCGTATAGGTATATTATGTACAATGATATATAATTGACATGCTTGGTCTACATGTAATTGCTGTTTTTTGGATGTTAAATGATCCTTTACCTGAATTCCTGGTTCTCCTTTAGATCCCATCAGACCCTATAGAAAATAAATAAATGAATAATTTTTTTTATTAATAACTGCAGGTGTCTTATAAATATTGTTTTCAGTCTGATATGCAAAAACACTAAACGCTAAAATCTAAAGCTACTTGGAAAGCTTTTATATAATGTGAACTTTGTGGTATTCTGTGGGAAATATGTGGGATGAAGAAACGATAATGCAGACTGTGTAGTTCTGTGTGAAAAGTCATTGTCGTTGCAAACCTGTATGACTCACTGGAACAGAATAAAGCCATTGTCAAGCTCCAATTCTGACAAAAAGTACCATAACAGTTGTTCATTTGACTTGTACATGTTCGATGCTGTATGATATTTTTGTATGTGGAACAGACTGAAATTTCAGCTTTTGTGTTCCACAAAAGAAAGTTTGGAACAACATGAGAGTGAGCAAATGACTATTTTCTGTTTTGTGTGAACTATCCCTTTAAATGAAGACTCTTAAACAGGTACTTACAGGGGGTCCAGTGATTCCAATACCAGGTTCTCCTTTCTCTCCAGCATCTCCAGGGACTCCAGGTACACCTCGCTCACCCTGGTGGAGAGCAAAAAAGTTCATTCATCCAAAACTCACAAAACAGAGTCAAGTGGTGCAGGTTTATGTAATAAAGCTTGGCTGGATAATTATTGTGTTTTAAAATGAATTTGTTGCCATAGCAACAGCGTGAACATCTTTAGTCAGTGTGTAGTAATATATTTAAAATCAAACCCTTACAAACAGATGCTTACACAGTAGTAAAATAACAGCTTTAACGAAGCGTTCTGCATAAGCAAATCATTTATGACAGCATGTAACTGGCTTAAATAAATTTTCAGGGTTTAATACAAGTTAAGCTCTGCTACCACAGACAATTTCGACTCAGTTTGAAAACTGTATTCCACAAATTTTGCTTCGTTTTAAAATTTTGGGAACGAGTCAAAAAATGGTTTTCTGTGGTAATCGACATTAATGTCACAGACGCAATTGGATATGGAGTTTAACTTGAACCCGAAAGGTTCCTTTAATTATTCACAATGCTGACATTTCTTATCACACCATAAAAAGTGGACTAAAAGACAAAGCACAGCACAGGAAAATATGGCTGATATGAACTCAGGGGATGTTCCTTTACAGATAAACTTCACAAGTGCAAAACTGAATACTTTAAAAAGAATCTCTCACAGTGACCTACCTTAGGGCCCCGCAACCCCCGAAGTCCAGACGAGACCTCCTCCTAGAGATGAAATACAAACTCAAATGAAGACCGTGTTCTTAGAACTTACATAAAACTCAATTTCAGCCAGAAACTTTTATAGGAAGAGTCTGAAAATCAGTGTTTGAGAATACTAAAGCGGTGATGCTATTAAAACAGTGTTAAAAGAACAGTAACATTTTATATAAATAAATAATCTACTTTTTCTTCACCACTTTAAATGAGTAGCTTGTAACTTGACAAGATACAATTTACAAGATACAGCAGCTTCCTCAACATCGCTAAATATTGCACGCTCTTGAGTTTGGTGCAATTCACAGCAAATTTTTAATTGTTTTTCTCGGTGTGATTTGCAAGTGATACTGTAGGAGCCGACAGTGTGAAAGAGTTACAGTAAGCATTATTTGCTATACGCCACTGATGGAAAATTGATTTTTGTGGTCAGCAAGAATTAGATTAGCAAGTAGTTTTCGCATTGCAGAAGCCATCACAGCAGATAGGTAAACAGACTTTTTGCATCCTATGAAGTCAAAACACAGGATACTGAAGTATAGTGAAGCGATTAAATGAACACAGCAAGGCCCTTGTGAGAAGTTGGACTGAATCAAAAGTGGGTATTAAAAGTGAAAACAACAGAAACAACAAAATAAGAATAAAACGAATAATAATAATAAAGCAGAATGAGACCAGGAGTGTATATAAATGGTGTCAGATTTGATTTCATTCGTTCACTTCACTCATGTAAATTTCTCTGTCTTTCTCTCTTCCACTAAATCAGAACAGACAAAGGTGGCTGATGGCTTCATGCTATATTGATTTCAGTCCAGCAAACCATCATTCAACTGGTCAACAAGTGCTCTGTCTGCCCACCGCCCATCTGTCTATATGCTTCATGCTGGATGACTCGCCACCTTTACAGTTAATATGCAGTTTATCTCCTTCGCTCGCAAACAAACATTTCTTAAGTCAGAGTTCAGCTGGCACTTAACTAGCATGAAATAAAACGCAATAGCAAACAACAACGAGGATGTCAATAGCAATAGCAAACGACAACGACCCGTTAGGATGGCACAGCAAAGGTGTTTTTAAAGGTAGTTTTACCAAAGCAGTATATTAACATGAGCAGTATTTCATTGTCAAAGCTGAAATCAATGAGCTGTCATCAATAAAACCACCTGCTCCTACATTTTTTCTCATTCATGAAGCCGTTTCACTTTGATATACGTCACAATGGGGAACCAAAGGCTACTTCCGTTTCATGCCAACTTCACATCTACAACATCCAAGAATATATCTAAAGTATTTGCTTCTACCAAGATGTTTCTTCTAACATGAAGAAATAAAAAGAAATGAGACAGCTGTTGAAAATATGTAAATAGACTGGACCAGACGATGGTTCTGAAAGAACATGATGAGAATTGTGAGATTTCTGACAGATGGCAAACTAGTATCTTGGCCAAAGTGTATGACATTGTTGAGATTTCTTTTGAAACTCTTGATGAAACATTGAGATCAGTAGTTTTTACTTAGATTTGAGAAACAAAGTAGTAGGAGACTAAAGAAAAGTCTCGATTTGCTTCTCACTGGTTTCGAAGAGATACAACTGAGCTATTTTGCAGATCTCATAGCTGATTTTTCTTTCTCATGGCTTGGACAGCTGACAGGTGTACCATAAGGGCGGCACAGCAAAGGCATTTTTAAAGACAGTTTTACCAAAGCGGTGAATTAGCATGAGCAGTATTTCACTGTCACAGCTGAAAACAGGAGCTGTCATCAATAACCTGGGCTGCTGGCGGAGGAAGAACGCATGTGCGGCAATGTGTCGCAGATTTACAGGTGCATAACATCATTGTCAGTGTGCCTCTTAAATCGGAGCTGCCATCAAAGCGGTGGGATGTTGGGTAAGTGTTGAGTGATATTCTGTTTGTGTCTTAAAGGGGTGCTGAAAGAGAAGATATTGAGTGGGGAACATGGAGGTGAAGTGAAAGAGAAAGACAGGAATGGTGTTGTGTACCTACCCCATTGCAAGATCCGACAGAGCAGGGCTCACCAGGTTCACCCTTGAGGCCCGGGGGGCCTATCGGTCCCGGCGCTCCGCCTGCATCACCCTGCAAACACACACCGACAGCTGGCATTTAGAGTCGCTGTCACCTCAGGTTTGTCATTTGACAGGTTGAGGAGCGCTGCACAAATGCACACACATGCCTGCCTTCACACTCACATACAAAACAAGAGCTGGACGTAAATATCACAGACATCTGGGGCAAATGCCACCAACCTAGAAATCGCCTCACGCAGCTTCAGAGGTGAGACGAGAGACTAAAAAAAGCAGTCTAAACATCTGCTATTCTGAACATGCTCACTATATTAAAGATGCTGTAGTGATTGAGTGATCTGACTATTTTGAGTGCATTTTTGCCAGTCGACTTTCTCACAATAACTTTAATGTAGTCATATGAACAAAATATTTGCAAATTTGAATTATTGGAGGAAAAATAAGACCAATGTAAGTAACATTGGTGTGTATACACACACACACACACATACATATATATATATATATATATATATATATATATATACACACACACACACTCACACACACACACATACACTGCCGCTCAAAAGTTTGGGATCAGTAAGATTTTTAATGTTTTTTAAAGAAGTTTCTTCTGTTCATCAAGGCTGTATCTATTTGATCAAAAAATACAGAAAAAACTGTTATTCTTTAGTTCTTAATATCATCTGAGAATCAGTTTTGCTGTAGGCCAAGTCTTCAGAACAAAGGTAGTTTTGTTATGCTTTAGACTAGATTTTCAGTTTCATTATATTTTCCAGTATCTCTACAGATGTCACATTTTGCCTTCCAAAGGACCCCAATAAATAAACACAAAGCAGTAATTCTCTGAGATACCTCAAGTGACCCTACTATCGATCTTAACTCTGAAACTATTTCAGCAAACACCTTTTTATCTGTTTACAGCTGGTGCAAACCATCGAGATGTACAAGCAAAACAGCTCAGTGAAGTCTAATGTGAACAAATTGTACTGAACATGACCTAGTGCTTCAACATATGCAGAAACAAGGAAAACATCACATTAGAAACATACAGCCCCAGTCACAGAGCGTTCTTGCGTACCTTTTCTCCTTTCATTCCATCTTTTCCAGGTTGACCGGGAAAGCCCTGGAAAAATCAGGAAAGACAAGACACACGTCTATCAGCTTTATCTGTTCCTGCTTTTTCGTTTTAGTTTGATCCCTAACATCCCCCATCCCTATGTTCCCATCTTTTTTGGAATAAAGGCAGATGCTCGTTAGCAGAAGCAGGTGCCGAGAACAGATTGTGATGCTGATGCTGTTTCCTCCCACACGTAGAGAACTCAGATGTACCCGTCCCTGCAAATTAATTTTCAGATTACCGATTGATTACTGATTGTCTGTGCAACAATTTACAGCTCTGCATCCTCGTTTTTCTCGCCTCTGTTATTTATACGTGCATTGTCTTTTTCTGTTTGTGAGCGAGCGAGTGGGAAATACTAAAAGGATGTGGAGTGCGTGATTAAAATAAAACTAGATTTTTACATTTTCATGTGGTGTCTGCCCATGCAAAAGTCTGTGGTACTGTTAAGACTCTTTCAATTGCACAACAGGCTCTTCATGATGTTCTTTAGAATATCAAAATGTTCTTCATACCAAGGAACCCAAAACTGTTCTTATATGGCATTATTGCAAAAACTCCTTTTTGGAACCTTTATCCATAAAGGAATAGTTTACCCAAAAACTAAAATTTACTGAAAAAAAATTTACTCGCCCTCAGACCTTGCAAGATCTAGATGAGTTTGTTTCTTTCTTGTATCTTCTTTGGAACAGATTTGGGAAAATTTAGCATTATATATCACTTGCTCACCAATGGATCCTCTGCAGTGAATGGGTGCCGTCAGAATGAGAGTTTAAATAACTAATAAAAAAGGTCACAATAATCCACATGACTCTTAGTAGATCAATTAAAGTGCCCCTATTATGCCACTTTTAAGGTTGCTAATATTGTTTTATGAGTCTCCTAAAACAGGTTTACATGCATCCAAGGTCAAAAAACTGTTTAGTTTCTTCAAAAAATAGCTTTAATTTTACCTCATTTCTAAATGATTCCTAAACGACTCATGCGAAGCAGTCAGAAGAATCAATCTCTCTAAACCCCTCCTTTCCGTGAGCCCTCACTGCTGTGATTGGTCAGATGGCGCAGTCCTTTGTGATTGGTCTACCGCGTACAATGCGAATGACAGCCATGGGTGGACATTATGCAAATGTGTTACTTCGTGACGTACAGCCGTAACAGAATAAGATTCGAATTTCTAACGACTCGTTTAGGCGATTGCGAGCCGACTCTTTTTTTGATAGACAATAACGTTACATATCGTGCACTTTCGGCTTCAGAACTTTGCAGAAAATTTATGTTCACATAGTGCTACATGACACACTGCATGAAAGGTAATATTCGAAAAGGCATAATAGGGGCACTTTAATGTCTTGTGAAGTGAAAAGCTGTGTGCTTATAAACAACAAATCCATCAAGCCATTGCTTCTGGCTAATATGTCTTCTATCCACACTATTGCCCTTTCCAGTGAAAAAAAGTCTCATCTGAATCAGTTGAGAAATATGCATCATTTACAAGTGGAAACAGTCCAAAACATTTCTAAACAAATACGTTGCTGGATTTTGATGAGACAGCAGAGGATGGACTTTTTCATTGGAGGAAGCATTATTATGGATTACAGACTCACAATTTGGCAAGAAGCTGTTTGGACACGCATTCTGACGGCACCCATTCACAGCAGAGGATTCATTGGTGAGCAAGTGATGTACTGTAATACTAAATTTCTCTGTTTCAGTAAAGAAACAAGAAAGAAATTAACTCTACATCTACACTACATCCGTACTCTGATGTAGTAACAAAGGATGGCCTGAGTGTGAGTAATTTCTATTTTCGGGTGAACTATATCTTTGAGAGTGTATGATATTCTGGTCCCAAGTTGCCTCATTTACAGTATTTTATCATGCATTTTCTTGTTTGCCTGCCAAAAGTGTACTTTTGATCAGTTACAAATTCTACCCAAGCAGCATGGGACGAGTTGAGAAACTGAAATATTTCCTGCTTACCGGATCTCCTGGAAGACCACGGAGGCCAACGGGGCCAGGCGGACCCTGCTTTCCCTGTAAGAACACACACACACATGTTGAGATCTCTTCATATGAGCAGCATGACCTTATTTCAGGTTTGAAACTACATCATTAACTAAACTGTATGGAAAATGTGAAATCAGTTTGTGCCTAACTCTGAGAGAGAGCGAATGAAAACATGCTTTGAAAGCTCTTGCTTCAGGTACTCAGGCTGTGTAGCATTTTAACTGCTTGCTATTCTGAGAGGTCCCTCTCTGTGCCCTTAACTAAAATGAAGGCCGCAATCAAATACTTTTTGTGACCTTGGTAACATGCCACAACCCATTTAACCCAGCAAGAACTGATTGCAATAAGCCAGCCGTAAGAAAGCTTTTGGCATTGGTCAGTAAATCAGAGAGATCACGGCAGAGCTGCTATCCTACTGGTCAACCACGCTGACAAGGTCCACAATAATTCCATCACATCAAATTAGAAAGACTTTAATGTTCTTTCTATCTTGGTTAAATCATAAGATGTCAACATGGAGGGTTTACGGAGACATGAAGTTCATACCTCAAGTCCTGGTGCACCTGACAGTCCAGGCAATCCAGTATTGCCCTTTATGAGAGTTAATAAAAAAGGAAATAAGAAAAAATAAGAATACATTAATAAAAAGAGTAGGAGGAGAAAATTGATCTTTCTCAGAAAATGGTGCCATTTACTAGTACATTTCAGAATAAATTTGTATCATTTCATCATAAAAGGTTAACACACTCTACTACGTATCCCACTTCATGTCCAAAATAACAAGTTATCTTATATTATATTATATATAGATTATAAAAAGGAAATTAGAGCACTGAGGGGTATTTTAGTTTAAGTAAACAAACAAACACACACACACATATACACAAACACAGAAACATTTTTTGCTTTTGCATTACACACTAAATACAGTTAAATCTATCAAATAATGTGACAATGTTCAGAAACCTGTTCATTGTATCATAAGGTCATAGGCAGATATTACACTATTCTCTTGGAATGATCAAAATAAAGATGGGTTATTTTTTTAAGCTCATAATACATTGAATGACATGCTGTTTCTCTGACGTGCATTAGGCCAAAGTTTTCACAACGTTTTGTGCACTTTTATTTACCTGTAGACCTTTTGAGCCATCAAAACCTTTTTCACCCTGGTGAAAGAAGAGAAAATGCTGACTGCAATGCATGAAATCACATTTTCAAGAGGACCTACAGTAGAACAAGAGACCAAGGTCGAAAAATATCTTTTTATGTGTCCATGCTTTCAAAATGTTTCCTTTTAAAGGTCCATCCTTTTAAAACCTTTGTGTCTCTACTAACATCTGACAGATTAAAGAGAGAGCCAGATTGAGCGTTTTGATTGACTGTCCACAGCATTGATTCAACACAGCTTTCATATTTTCCTTTTCATTTTAAGACAAGGCTGCCACAACGGACTTTTAAAAACCGCTCTGCATAAGTTCAACACTTTAATGATCTGTTGCGGATGCATGACAAACAACGCTAATGACTGGCTACTAACCTGGTCTCCTTTCTCTCCTTTCTGGCCTCTCTCACCTCCTTCCCCCTCATGGATTATATGGAGAAAACAAACAAAACAAATGGACAATGCACGGTTACATTATATTAATAATTAAAAAAAGCACAGAGTGGCATTCAGTTTACCATGTAGGCTATATAATGTTATTTAAACAGAACATCTGACAGAAAATCATTTACAAATGCATTGCAAAAGCAAATCTAGGATTAATGTAATTAAACATGGAAAGTTTTAGGATTAAAGTAAATAAATAAATAATATGTAATGTTATGATGTAAAATGAATTATTTCATTTATTTTTTTTATTTTTATAGAATTTTCTGTCTGATAATTTAGAATCACAGATTTGCAAAAATAGCATAAAAATAAAAAACAGTGTTAAACTAAAATCTAATTTTAATTATAAATTCAAAAAATACTAAACAGAAGCATTTTTACTAGTGGTTTTAAACATAACAGTATTTCAAAGTATTTCTAAATGGTATCTAAACTTACAGGTCCAGAAAGTCTCAGTCCATGTGCTGTCATCACCTTAAAGAAAACAGACAAGATTAAATATTGATGTTAGCTTATGCTTATGCTGGAAAACTACCATGAGAAACAGCATTTACTGCAATTGCAGGGTACATGTGTTAAAATGAACCCAGGACCTGCAAAAAGAAGTTGGTGTTGAATTATTTAGTTTGTTAAGGGGAAGATCAGGAATCAAATACCATTAGAAAGACCTTATCAGTTATGATTTAATGCTTTCTCATGCTCCGCTCTTAGATCTCGGTTCAGTGATAACCTCAACATCTCCACACAAGCATAAAACAGAAGCTTCCTCTCTTGTTCTCAACTGTCTGGATGGCCTCTATGTGAGAGATTAACATTAATCCAGGGTTTATGGCATTTAAAATGGCAAGAACCTTTTACTGCAACAAGAGGCTTGCAAATATAGACCCAAAAGTGCCTCTTCAAGGCATCACGGTCTGCCACATAGAGGTGGATTCTGAATCTGCTTTACGGCTTTCCATTTTCCCATTAACTACCAGATGGTTTAATAGCCTGTCAATCATGGTGACGGCTTTCAGTCAGCAGTGAAAGACAGATTGTTTTGTTAGACGTATCCGAGGATTCATCTACTGCGTCTCATGTGCTGTAAAACAGAAGTCTATGAATAAAGATGAAACAACAGGAGGCCTGATGTAACTTCAAGACAAAGTTGGTCTAGAGGATGAAAAGTAGAATTTTTCCTGTTTTGTACATTTATTCATTGCGCTGAATAAATGCATGTAAAATATATGAGCTCTGCTCCAAAACCTAGTGAGCTGCCTATCTTAATCTCTTCATAGGGAGTTACCTACTAATACATCATGTTAGGACCTCACAAGTGACTGATTTGAAATACTGGACATTTAGTTTAATGTTAGAATGTGTATATATACACACACACACATATATGTGTGTATATATGCAATTTAATAACTGGTTATATTTGAATATACTTTAAAATGTAATTTATTCCTGTGATGGCAAAGCTGACTTTTCAGCATCAGTACTCCAGTCTTCAGTGTTGCATGATCCTTCAGAAATCATCCTAATATGCTGATTTTGTGCTCAAGAAACATTTCTTGTTATCAGTGTTGAAAACTATTATGCTTAATTTTATTTAAAAATTAGGTGCTATACATATTTTTAAATAAACATTGTATTGAAGTCAGATGGGCCCAACCATACTCTCACATACTCTGAGCTCAGAAAAACTACAAATTACCATTTAACAATGAGCTAGAATGTAATTAAAATCTTGAAATGGGATTTAGGTTACAGTTGTTCAAAGAAGTTTTTTTGTCTTTGGACAGAAAAACAAAACAAAACATGAGTTACAAATCCTTAATTAAAACAGAAGCAGCTCTAAACAACATGCTCCATTCCGAGCCAGCTACAATCAAATTAACAACTAAAGAGGAAACCATGAGAGAATAATCAAACTCTTAAAAGCCAGTTTATATTTGAGTCACCCATCATCGTAATTAGCCATTTCAGAACAGGAGGAAAAAAAGAAGGCATTGGATTCTTTGGTGTTCCAGGCTTCATGAATCTTTCTAAATTGGTTTAAAAAGGCTACAGTCATCTCACTTCTCTCATTTAGCTAGAGATTCACACAGCAGGCAGCATCCATTGATTTTGTGCCCTGCTGTCAAATCGCACCTTTCGTCTCCCTCTTTTGATTTAATTGACACGGGCAATGCAGTTCCAAACCTGCACATTTCGTGCTAAGTGCAACCAAAAAGCTTTCGGCTTCTCAGCTCTCAAAGGTTTTCTTATTAGTGGCCAGTCAGCAGAGATGAAGCCGATGAGCAGTGCTGCACTGATGCAGTACACTCTACACTGTCAATACAGCAGAAGATGTTTGTGGTGGTAGTTACCCTAACTTCAACTTTGACAAACATAAGAACGAACAGGAAATTTTGTTTTCATTTTCATGTGGTCTTCCTGAATGTCTGAAAGTGAGTGAATTGTCCCCCTCAATCATGTGTCTTTTGAAATCTATACTGAAGTTATATTAAATTTAGAATTAATAAAAAATAATAATAGCTCAATTTTATTGGTTTTAACATTTATCATCGATTGCTACAGGGTTCTTGTTAAAGAAAGTCATTCAGGTGATGTTGACCTTCCAATGAAATGTGTGTAAGTGCAATGTGTATTAATAAGCATAATATACATTAACTCAATAATTGGCTTTTTCCATATGCTACTGTTCAAAAGTTTGGGATCAGTACTTTTTTTTTTTTTTTGGAAATTAACACTTTTATTCAGCAAGTATTTATTAAATTGTTCAAAAATGACAGTAAAGCCATTTATAATGTTACAAATGTAACATTTATAAATGTTGCTATTTTTATTTCAAACTAATGCTGTTATTTGAACTTTCTATTTATTAAAGAATCATAAAAAATATCATAGTTTTCAAAAAATAATGAACCAGCTCAATTTCTTTGAACATTGATAATAATAAGAAATTATTCTTAAGCACCAAATCAGCACATTAGAATGATTTTAGCAAATTCAATTTCTGTGACACCGAAAACTAGAGAAATTTCTGAAAATTCAGATGAATCAAAATTCATTACTGTCATCACGAATAAATTACATTTTATTTACATAAATGTACATATTATTTCACAATATTACGATTGTTACTGTTTTTGAGCAAATAAATGAAGCCTTGGTGAGCATAAAAAATGTCTTTAAAAAAACAGTGACTCCAAACTTTTAAACAGTAGTATATATGCTACCTGCAATAGTTCAAAATGAGGTTTAAAATGTTGGAATGAATCCTACAGCAGTGGCTCTGAATCATTTATTGGACTTGAATCATCTCAGTGGAGTCATTCATGGCATGAAGATCAATGTGTCTATCAAAGACCTGCAAGTTTCCTGTTCAAATGGACGCTCTGTAACATGTAGAGTCTCATGTGTGTTACTACTGTATGTGATATATCTGTATGCGTCAGAACCTCTGACTGAGAACCTCTGGTACTCACGGGGCCCGGCAGTCCTCTGGGTCCTTCCTCACCCTAAAGGAAAAATGATAAAGAAAAACAAACACAAAGAAAAGTGAATCAAATGAACCATAGAATTGATTGAGTCTGAACCTCAGTTATAGTCAAAAGGTTTTCTACACAAGACTGTGATTTATTGGACAGAACTGCTACACAAGTGAACAGACTCACCTCCTCCCAGCACACAAACTAACAAATAAAACATGCATTACACACCTTTTGGCCCTTTATTCCACTGGTTCCCTCCAGGCCAGGCAAACCCTGTGGAGTGAGATGTTAGAAGAGACGAATGTATCATGAGGTAAATAAGCTCACAAATATCTGATGGCTGTGTCTGTGATGGGATTTTCAATCAGAGCTCTGAGATGTTACATACAGGATCCCCTTTATCGCCCTTCTGTCCATCCATTCCTGTGACACCCGGGTCACCCTTCATACCCTGAAAAACAACAACAAATAGTCACACATATGCATACAACATACGAACACACATATAATATTGTCTAGGGGTAAATAACCAGCAAAGGGGCAACCACTGGCATAAGAGATGCATTTTAAAATGGATTTATCTGCATGTATTTGATAAAATAAAAAAAAATAATAATAAAAAAAAAGTAAAAAAAGTAAACAGTAAAAATGTGAAAAAAACCTTACAATTCAAAATATTTTTTTTCTATTTTAATATATGAGTGATGGCAAAGCTGAATTTGCACACACACACACACACATATATATATACACACACTTTATTTTTTATTTTTTGCATTTAATACAAGTTCTTGACCTTTTTGACTTGACCTTTCCATGCATTTATGACTACTAGATACAGATTTATTTATTTATTTTTACTATTCCTTAATTTTTTCCAATGCTTGTTCATTATCGCCAAAATATTAACATTCAACACAGACACTTCCTTGACCTTTCTCATGCCAGGAAATCTCAAATTACAGCAATGGCTAAACTGCAATGATGGTGAAACCCAAAATTACATCTTGTTATTACATAAGTCAATGGAAACAACACACACAACAACACCATTTCAAACACTGAAAAAGCAATGAAGCTGTAATAAGCATGATTCATTCATGCTGTGATGCATGCTGGAAGTCTAGCATCCAGCGGCACACATATCACACTTATTTCTCTTCGGTGGTGTTGATGTGATGTGATGTGGCACAGCGAACTAGAATCTTTAAATGTTAAATGTCAAACTGGTCTCTGAACCCTTATTTAATCCAACTTCCATTACACAAATGTGCCCATGTTTGCATACATCACACATACTGGTGTGCCACTTAATTACAGCCACTAAACATGAAATCAATGTTCTGTAAGTCGCCATAGTACATCATGTCACACAGATAGGACAGGAATTTATCGGCCAATAGATGGCACTTTCTCACTGAAGATAAATTCCTGTCTCTCTCACTCTGCGTCCATTTTGAGATGCTGTCCTCTCTCAAGACAATGCAAATTGAGCATCTTTTATACTGGCAGGCGAGACGCTGAGCATTTAGTCTCTATGTATTGAGTCTGGAATCCATTTGTGCTTTCAGATACTCCAATACACAGGATTCATAGCTAAATGATGTAATGATATGAAGGATTTAGAATTGAATGTTGTGTTCTCTTTCAAAACAAACACCATTGAGAGGAAGTGTTGAGGAGAGAAGGGACCATCACAAAACATCCCTGTGGTGATTTTAGTGGTGTCAGACTTGACTGAACGCTGTATGTACATTAACATTCCTGAGGGGAACTCTGTGGAGAGGTAATACAATTTGTCTACTCAACCTGGAAAAGGCAATTCCCCCAAGTTGTACAGTTTTTTCTTTTTCATAATATTGCTTACAAGCACAACAGAGTGCACACAAAAGATAGCAGTGTGTTTGGTCTAATGCCAAAGCTCACAGTCTCTGTTCCTCTGTAATTGCCACCTCCCAAACCACCTCCTGAGTGATCAGATTGCTATCTGTTTTGATTGCATCTTGGAGACTCTGCACTATAGCAATCCAATCAGTCAAAAAAAAAAAAAAACACATCAAAAGCTTCAAGTTATATTTCAGTTGACATATGTTTTCACAGTGCTTTTCACAGTGCTTCATGAAAAAGACAAATATTTTGGTATTTCATAAACAATGTATATTTTTCTGAATATTTTTGAATCTCATGATGCAATTTTGAGAGAAATATTGAAATAACAGTATTGAATAACACATAGGAACTTCATTTAAATAATAATTTTGTTGTTAAATTCAAATAAATAATAAAAGTGTTATATCTTTGGATTTTATCGTCTTAAATATGATTCACAATAACTGATTAATTTTTTTAATTTTTTTTTAAAAATATATTTTAATGAATTTTTTTTTCTGGCATAGCTAATTTGACCTGGGATTTCTGACATCCAGAATAATTTTAACCAGCTAACTAGCCAACCAACCAACCAACCAACTAACTAACTAGCTAACTAAAACTAACCAACCAACTAACTAAGCAACCCACTAACTAACCAACCAACCAACCAACCAACCAACCAACTAACTAACTAACTAAGCAACCCACTAACTAACCAACCAACTAACTAACTAACTAACTAACAACTAACTAACTAACTAACTAACTAACTAACTAACTAACCTACCAACCAATGTTTAGGATAAAAATATTTTAAAAAGTAAATAATTTTAAAATAAAAATTTTGGAAAAAAACATTTTAAATGCATTTAAATAAAATTCAATATAAATAAATAACATGTGAAGGAAACAATGCTAATTGTTAGCTACAAAGGCTAATTTAAATGGTCCTGTGGTGTGACATGAATTCAAAGCAGCACTTTTCAAATGTTTTTATAATTACTGCACATGCAATTTTCATAACCTAATATTAACACTATTAAACATTTGTACTTTTAAAAACGAATTTGCCACTCCACAGGACCATTTGTCCTACTTCCCAGGCTTCTCTCTTTGCTACTATCATATTATCTATCATCTATAATAATTGCACAGTCATATTATACATGTAAAGTGTATGTTTTTAATGTCATTTGGGGCAACACACGCTTAAATATGTGTGTGCTGCCAAACAAAGTGACCTTTTATACTAGTAAGTGGTTATGATGTAGGTATCCCTGCATTCTGACTTGTTACCCACAGTAGGACGCTAAGGTCAAAAGTATGTTAACCAGACCATGTGTATTGACCATGAACAATTCTCTAACAAAGAGCAACAATTACTCAGCTCCGAACTCTTGTAGCGTGAGTCTGTCAAAGCGCTCTCTTTGCACTGTCAGGACAAACGTATGCAGATGCTACACAGCCCTTTCACTGTTCTCAGAGTCCAGTCACAGTCCAATGCCTGTGTGAACTGGTGGAGATGACACACACACACACACACAGTGTTCTCACAAGAGCAAATTGGAGCACTGCATACACACTCTCCTTCTGTCTGAGCTCAAAGGTGCAGTGAAGCAAAAAGTCTCTCCCTCTGGTCCTCTTTGTCAAGCATCAGCTCCCTCGCCAAACCCCTGTGTAATCCAGAATCCCTGCGTGAAGATTTATAGGAAATGTTCTCGCTGAGGGAAGAGAGTGTCTTTTACGGCCAGCTGATGATAGACGGTCACTCGTGATCAGTAATAAAAGCCACACAGAATGTACGGAGTCTGAATAGCTGTACTAAGAGCTCGACCGCACAATTGCTCTTCTCACTTTGGGCTCTCCTGCTGAGAAAAGCTACTTGAACCAGCCTAAGGAGGTTTGTTGGACTTGCAGTCTGTCAAAACAGCTATTTTAGATGGTTTAGTGGTCTTGAAGCCTGACCACTCTAAAACCAGCCGATGAGTCCCCAAAACCCCTTGTTTGTGCAGTTTTTTTTTTGTTTTTTTTTTCCAGCAGGGCCATTATTATTTCTATTCATGCTCACATAAAAACATGCACTTTTCAACTGTGGGAATCTTTGGCCCTGTTGACTTATACAGTAAACTTTTCTTAAAAAAAAAAAAATCTAAACAAAACTTTTGTTTGACAAACATTACATGGTGGAAATCACCGTTAAGCTTGTCTTTAAACACTTAAACATTTTTCCATGGTGGAAATGATGCCTGACAGTTACAATTTATAAATATTTTATAATTTATAAATTAATATCAAATTTAATTTGTGTAAAACTAATTTCACTAAATTTAAAGTTTCGAAGTTTAAAATGGTTTTAAAATTTTAATAATTCAGATTTTATTAGATTGAAAGTGGTTCTGCAACATGAGTAAAATAAAAAAAATCTATAAAAGCAAAACTAAATGAAAGCACTATTTCTAAAAGAAAAATACATTTTTAAATATTTTTAAAAATAAGTACAAACTTTTACAAATAATAGTAAGTTTTAATGCATATTTCAAATGCTTAAAGTCTAGGGTGATGCAAAGGGTCTCTGGGGCAAGCAAAGATTTTAACCAATGAACAAGTGTTTCAGCAGTAGTTTTGAAAACAAGTGAGCAGCCTTTCTGATTGGCTCTCTTAACATGTTTGTATTCCTAATGGGCAGTGCAAAAATATCAAAGACCCTGAGGCAGTTTGTTCTATGAAAGGACCACTAGAAGGTCAAACATTGACAGACGGCCCTGATACTGTATGATACAGACTGACTTTAAATACAAAGCCAAAGGGTCCGAACCCCACTCAGATGACAAGGAACATTTCATCTCTGAATTCAGCTCATGGTTAAAATAAACTTCTCTCCCTATAATGGTTTGATGCATGTGCAACTTCCCTACAGTAAACTCAATTTAATTGAGCGTCTCAGGATCACAGCATGCCTTACCGCATAGAAACATTACTGTATAGACTACACACCTCTACAAAACCCCGCCCACCCAACCATCCAAAATGATTGACAGGTAAAGACACGCGTCACAGTTTTCTAATTGGCTAATGCATGCGGGCATCCTGATTGTCATTTGTTGCTAAGACACTACTCTTCAACTGAACAATGTACAAAAATAGTTAACACAACAGTGACTCATTTCATGTCATGAACATCAGAAAAATTCTCAAAATTCTATATTTAATCAACAATAAATCAGCCTACATTGTTTGTCCTTGTACTTTTATCTCTCTGGACCTTAGCACGGCTGAATCATGGTATGTCCGGTGCTTGAACACATACATAGCTTCAAGGACTTCCAAAATTAAAGCACACATTTCTTGATAAATTATTAGTGTCTTCCATTTTTAATGCTCCAGGTTTAAAAACAAGAAAATAGATATGACTTCAGTCAGTTTCCGGTTACCTTGGAAGACTATTTGGGAATTAAAAGCAGAAATTTGCCACTTATATTTTAGTTAATGCACTTATATTATTATTTTTTACCCATTTTTTTTTTTAAATAGAGGAATAAACTTCTGATTTTAAACTCTCTGAAATGACCCATAGACTACCAACTCTATGGCTGTAAACGTGATGTTTCTTTGTTTTTACAAAACTAGGGGACAAGATGAAATTTGTTTCTGTGGAAATCAACAGTATGTCACAAATGCTGTTAATAATCCTTAACCTGCTTTTAACCCAGAATGTTCATTTAATTACACCCAAGCCTGAATCACTTGCCCCGAGTTAGATGTCAGGTGGATTTGTCTGTGATCAGGTAAACAATGCTCCTGGTTACATTGTCCATTTGACTACACTGAAACAGTAATTACTGTCACTTAGAAGAAATTAAGAAAGATTAATTTGATTTAAAATGTCCACTAACAGCAGAACAACTCAAAAATAATCTAGTGTTTAGACATCATACCATCTGAAAGATAAAATTAACGCTCTTTAATTACTGTACTTGTCAAACTGAGGGACTTTAAACAGGTTGTACCAAATTGACTGGAAAAGAAAAATGTAGGTTATAAAACATCTTTTAATTAATGAAGGTATCCAGGCACAATTCTGGTGTGATATAAACTCATGAGCATGAGAAAGAGAGACCCATAACACTGGGTAAGGAACAGCACAGCAAAATATCATTTACTAAATCAGCAGTTGCACAGTAAAAAATAAAACTAAATAATTCATTAAAATAAATACCTACAAAACAAGGTCAATTTACTTAAGACTAAGGTAAAGACTTTAATCATTTTTTTCTTATCCCACTACCAAATTAATGTATTTTATTCATGCATAAATCAAAAAATAATTTTAAGGTTTATTTAAAAATAATAATAATAATGATGATAAAGAAAGAAATTGACAACGGGTTAAAAAATAAACTTAATAAAATTATTTGTTGCAGCATGTCAGTGCTTTGGCATTAACTGACCAAAAAAGACTGGTGAACAGAAATCAAATTGCAAGCAAACAGTGTAACTTACATGGTTACCTTATGAGAAGAAGGTTAAAGGTCAGACAGACACACGGTCCGCCCTGAGACGTGACTGCTCGTGTCAGCTGTGAGTGTGAACTGACAAGTTAAGGAGCTGCATGTAAACACTCACTCTTGCTCGGTTTAATATATATATTTATATACTGTATATTTATATTCATACACTGCCATTGCCCCTGGTGAGATATGACACCCCTGGGCTTCATGAAAATTATTGCAGACCTTTTGCAAAAGCACTGTTCATAATTACCATCTGTCAGGCTTGAGACTGAGGAGTGATGCAGGATGTGTGTGTGTGTGTGTGTGTGTGGCTGTTTAACATGCTGAGCAGACAGCCAGCGTTTGACTGAGGGAAGCCAATCGGTAGGATGCGAGCGTGTCCTTCCCTCTCTGTTCTCAGGAGGACAGCACCGAATAAATGCTTCATCTCAACCTTACCGACAGACAGACAGACAGCATGTGTGTCTAAACAGTCTTCTAGGTCACTGACAGTGGTGCATGTGTTTCCACTGACCTCACAACTCAGATATCTATTGAAGTCTATGTTGAGAATAGGATACTACTACTACTAAATACTGTGCAGTATACACTACTGTGCAATTTCCTATGTAATATTCTTTGAAAATAGTAAATAAAGCAATTACATTATTCCATGATTAAAGGGGTGGTTGATTGCGATTTCACTTTTTTAACGTTACTTAGTGTGTAATGTTGCTGTTTGAGCATAAACAATATCTGCAAAGTTACGAAGCTGAAAGTTCAATGCAAACGGAGATATCATCTTTTAAAATTCTGGCAGTTTAATGCCTACAAAAACGACAGGTAAGGGACTACAACAAGTTACTTCCCCCGGGTCAAATCGTCACGGACCCAGATTAACCCCGCCCCGGGAACATGCAGCAAAGGGCGAGGGCCATGCTCATTGCTTTAGAGAAGAGGAAGAGAGAGAAAACTAGGGGTGCAGTAAAAATCTAAATATATGAATCGCGATTCTGTCTTCTATTGATTCTAATGGATTCACAAGTTTCAAAATCATTAAAGCAGCTGTTCTTAATACTGCATCTCTCTCTCTCCAGCTCTCTCTCGCTCTCTCTCTCTCCATTCAGATCGTCAGATCAGCTCCAACAAACTGTTCCAATTATACACTTATTTTCACATAGCTATGAGAAGCGTTATACATGGACGTGCGTGCGATTGCCGTGCTGTATTAAGGCTTTAATTAGGATAAAAGTGTATATTAAAAGCTAACAGAAGCAGTAGCACTTACAAATAACAGTGTATCTGAAAGTATGAACCAACAACAAACAAAAAAAAACCATACCATTAAAAGCCGTGCTTGCACAGGTTCTGCGCGATCCTCTTCATTAATATCCTCTGCGTCTCATTCGGGCTCATATTGATAAGCAATAGACGACGCCATTGTTTACAATTCAACCGGAGCACATGCCGCTGAGCTGAGGGGCGGGACGTTCAGACGGCCAGTAGAGGCGGTTTAGCCAATCACAAACACTGGACCAGCTAACCAATCAGAGCCCATCGCTCATTTCTGAGGGCGGAGCTTCATAAAACCAGGAAATAATCAGGGCGTTTATCAGAGAAGGGACAGAGAGGTGTGGAATAGAGGTAAATTATGTGAAAAATAATGCGTTTTTCAAAAAACTAAGCATGAACATATGTTTGACTGCACCCTATAAACACAGTCAAGCCTAGAAAAAAAGCAGTCAACCACCCCTTTAATATAGAATGCTACATTGTTGCCATATGACCTGATCAATTTTCAATCATTTTGAAAATACTTATTTTTTACATTTTTATTACATTTTTCTAGACTTTTGGGAGTCTGGTCATGTTAAAAATCAAAACCACCATTACTTTCATTCCTTACAAAAAAGATACAAAAATGAGGTGGTACCAAAAGATCCTAATATGCATTTTTTTGAGTACTAACGCAGTATGTACATTTAAAGTGCCCCTATTATGAGTAATGAAACGTTCATATTTTGGATTTGGGAGTCCCCAAGAACAGGTTGACATGCATGCAAGGTCAAAAAACACTTTCATTGTCTTATAATATGCATTTATTTTTACCTTACTTGCTCAACGACTCCCAAACGATTCGCTCAAGGATTCATTTTTCCAAACCCCTCCTTTGTGTGACGCTAGTCTGCTGTGATTGGTCTCATTTCCATTTCATCATGCCTGTAATGCCTGATAAAGCAGCGTTTGTGAGCGCAGTGTTGCTTTGTGTACAGTGTTATTGGGGAAACCACTATTTTTACCGCTCCAAAAGCGGCACCGAGAGCCAAAGAATGAATTTGCATTTTCATTCAGACCAACAGGAAAAGACCAACAAGTGGGCAGGCAATATACTAATGTTGCATGTTGACATCAAAATGAAATGGCTTGGGATTCGTTTTAAAAACGACTCATTTCATTTATTCAGAGTCTACTCTTTATTTTGAGAGACAATAACCTTATACACAGTGCACTTTCAGATTTAAAACTTTGCAGGATGTTTTCATTCACTTGGAGCTGTGTTACATACTGCATGAAAGATAATTTTCAAAAATCCATAACAGGGGTACTTTAAGGGTACTATTGTACCATTTATCAGTAAATAAAGCCCTATTCGCACGGGATTAGTATTATCTGGGGACCATGTGTGATTTTGAAATTACCCCCATCTAATTTAGGTGTGGTGGCTGCTTACTTAGCAGGATAAGCAAGCCTGTGATTTATTTCAATTTACTGACTTATCTCCCAGATCCCCGGATGTCAAGGCTTTGAGAGTCCGTTCTATTGTCCAATTAGATGGATTTAAAGAAACTAATATAGTTTCATTGCCCTATATCATTTACATTTCTGAGTTAAAGTAATATCTCAAGCTTTATGCTTGATTTATTTGTAACACATTAACCTCAAAACCTTTTCAGCTTTCTCTTTCTGCAAATTGCATGGTGTAGCGATATATGACAGCACCCAAAATACTATCAAACACTCCAACGCAGCTCCATTCTTCACGAAAGATGGATAAAAAGGCGCACAGGAAACAAAAACCTTGAAAAATGATATACGACCCGCCAAATGCTGGCCAAATCACAGAGATGCCGATTCGCACGGGACTAATTTTATCACAGGACCTCGGTGTTCGGTGAAATATGGTAGGTCATTTGCGGGGGAATTTTTACTTTACAAATTACAGACATGGCCGATTCGCACGGGATTAAGATCACAGACAACCTCCGCAATTATTACAAATGACTGGAGGTCACCAGGTAATACTAATCCCGTGCGAATAGGGCTTTAGATGCAAAGAAGTACAATTTAGCATTTTGTACCTTAGTACTGCCATAGTGACAGCTTTGCACCTTTGTAAACTTAACACATTTACGCAGTTTAACACATTACAATGTGACATATTAATAGTATTAGGAGCAGTGCACTCTGTATGCATACTACATACTGATGCACGAGTAAAAGTGGCATTTTAGTAAACTATTTTGAACATTCCAAAATCTCGTTCACCAATGTTCAATATCAAATTTTCCTAGAATAAATGATAAAAATATGTATAATTAAATATAAAAAATTACAATTAAAAATAGTTAATTCACAAAAAAAGCTGTAACTTTCAGAACTTAAAAAATGTTCTTCGCATTTATTGAAACTGCAAAAAAAAAAGTCCAAAACTGGTAACCGTTGTGATATCCGCGCAAAAGACTCATGGTGGCCACAAGGGGCATCCTTCCAAATCATGAAACAAATGGGACAACCTATGGCCTTATAGATTTCAACAAATACATAAAGGGCACATTAAATGACAGGGCCTGTGATAAAACATTCAACTTATAATAAAAGTAAAACAGCGCAGAAGTAAATGTTTTTATACATCTAGTTGTCTTAAAACCATTGGAGTCACCAAACAGAACCACAAACACAGTGACAATTTTTTAGTCAGTCCTGAACGCTTTCCTGTCTACTACTGATCAAAAAAAAAAAAAAAGGTTGTCCCCAACGCCACTGGTTGAGCCCATGTTGCTATGCCAGGCTGGTCAGGCTGCTTAAACATTGCTATGTACGTTTTGAAAGTGCCGCAGTGTTTACACTTTCCAACCTACAAATGGCTTACTTAGAGTTTTTGCTTTAAAAAAATGACACAAAATGATCACATTTAAATCTTCAAAAACAGCTAAATCTTACCTTAACAGCTTCAGCATCGCATGTTCCAGGTGGACCCTGTGTTGAAGAAATAAATCTCAGTATGAGTAAATCAAATCACTTACATTTGGAAGCTCATTTCAAAATGTCTTGGGCAAGGAAGCTTATTTGAGCAAAACCCAAAATCCAATATTGTAAAATGCAAAACAAAATGTAAATTCAGCCTTAACTGCCTGACCCTGCAACCAGGGCAGCATTCGCTGCGTATTAGCCTCTGTCGGTCACGACTGGAGCAACAACACCTGCGAATGTCCTTGACAAAGGTCACTAGACACATCAGCTCAACTAAACATCCAGACAGATAAGGGGCTCCTGGACCGCACATGGCATTCCTCGACACCTCGAGGCTGGGGGAGGATGTCTGTGCCGCCCGAGGCCCTCCTCCTCCCCACCACCACTGACAACAGGCCACTCATAAATGCCAGCTCCCGAGGACAGAAGCAAGGTTGGCACATGCCATGGAAATTATCGAGACACTGCCATTTAAAAATGTCACAATCACTTCCCTCCCGACTCTTATGACTTTGTGTCCACCACTTTATAACTTCCCTGTAATGAAAATTGACAGAGATTTACAGTAGCATGTGTGAAACTAAACGGTCAGTCACTGTTAGTATGCAGAGCAGATCAGGCAACATTTGTAATTCATTTCGCAGCTTAGTGAATCTTTAAAGAAACAGCTGAACCAAAAATGAAAACTCAGTCATATTTACTTTCTAGAAAATGCAATTACAATGAATTGGGTATTGAAACGGTCCCAAAAAAATCATATAAATTATATTTAAATCTGTTCCATATGATCCATACTTCCAAGTCTTCTGAAGCAATATGATAGATTTGTGTGGAAAAATAGACCCTTGCACCAAAATCTCAACATCTGGCACTGAATGATGACACTATTGTCATCTGTAGATATGCTTTAAAGTTTAATCAAATTTGATTCATAATTGATGAACGTTACAATGTTATTGAACTGAACCTGAACAAACGCTGAACTGGCTTGAGATGAATAATGACACTATTGTCTTTTTTTGAGCTGCTTTAGAGCAGAATTTTAATTCATCTCATTTTTGAAGCTGATTATGTTACTTTACTGTTTATTACTGTAAAACTTCTTTTTGTATTGTATAAAGCATTTCATAAATAAAAGTGACTTTACTTGAATCTTTTCAATGAACCTGCTGATCTGATTCACAAAAACCAGCCTAAATGATTCATTCACAAGCCAGACTCATTACAGTAGTGAACACAACCACTCGTGAAATTTATCAGCGAATAACTACTTCAGAGTCAGTCTGTTCCTTACACAAAGCAATCGCATGACTTCAGAAGACTTACTGTAGTTCACAAGTCAAATGAACCACTTTTTGATGCTTTTGCTAAAATAGTTCCTATTATGGAAAAGAGCAACCAGCACAGTCTGAACAAAAAATGTCAAATTGTTTTAGAACACAAGAGAGAGCAAATAATACCAGAATTTCTATTTCGGGTGAAGTATTCCTTTACATTTTCATTCAATATGGCAATGTATCACTCATTTCCCGCTTAAAATAGAATCAGTAAAGCTGGCAATGTTTATCCAGTTCCACATATGTGGGTACAACCACAAAGCCAAAGGCAATGTAAATATGCCAGAAGTTTATGATGCAACATACGTTTCAAAGCCTGAAGTGTGCGTGTGTGTGATCTTTAAGTCACACACATTTCCATACTGATGCCACGGCTTTGATGAGATGACTATTTATCAAGCAGTAAACTAGGGCCCCTTTGAGAGTCTCATCAGGATCTTCAATAACACTTATGCATGGGACTGCTCTTAATATGGCCCTCTGGGCTGCTTGAAATCGTAATTTGAAACGTTGAGCCAAACAGCGCATGTGATGGAGATTTCACTTGAACCAATGCATAAACCAAAAAAACTCATCTGGAGGGGGGTGAATATAGCAGCAGGTATCTGTCCATTATGCACAATGACAAATTTTGTTTGCTTTTGAAGCAGATTTATGACAACAATTATGCTTTCTGAGTCTGAAACGAATAGCAGGGGCAGGAAATTAGGCAGAGAAGTGATATAAATGAAATTGTACAAATGAGCTGTATTTCAAAACCTATATTCAATTATATATATTTTTCATCAATTTAATATTTATTTATTTTCTAAAATTAGCTGTTTTAAAAAGTATTTGGGAACAAAACCTTTTCTAAACTTGAAATACTTTTGGCCATCTAGACTTTACATTTCAAGTTCTAGGTAAAATATGGTATAATGGTAAAATGGAGCTACTACACTTGTTAGTAGCTGAAATATCTCACTAAAATAAATATATAAAGAGAAAACACTCAGGGTTTAAAACTTTTTGAATGACAGGCGCAGAAATGTGTGGAGATTTCTGCAGAGCTTTGCGGGCACAGATTCTGCGTGGGCCTGATATTAATGCTCATATATACCAAATATCAGGTATCAAACTCAAAAGTTTTTTATTTTTTATTTATTAATTAATAGTGCTTTTCTGCATTAATTTAATAAAACTAAATCCTGTGAACCAATCCACTCTGTTTGCTATTTGCCCCTGCTGATCAAATCAATTCCTGAACTGTAAAAATATCTAAATATGTCTAAAACAAGATGCAGAGCCTCTAAAGATTAATTGGACACTTGCAATAATTTATGAATTTCATTGTATTAGATAATAAAATATCAAATCAGGCAGGCAGGAATAAAGCAAATGCACACTTTTAGAACAGAAATAGAATTATATACAGCCCTTTTCCACCGCAGGAACTTTCCCCAGGAATTAGGGACTTTGGGCCGGTACTCGGTATGTTTCCACCGCCAGAACCAGGATCTAAATAAAGTTCCGGGTAAAAATTTGCCCCTCAGAAAGTCACTGCTTTCTAGGTAGTAGTTTTTAATGGTCTGGAACTTTCAGGGCTGGGACTTGGGCGCTGAACATTCTGAAAGGTTGAGTTCACGCAGCATTGTATTTCAACCACCATATTCTCATAATTTTCAAAATATTACTGTTATTGTGTCATGAAATGTTTTAAGAGTATTTCAGGCAAGAATGTAGTTGTTTTAAACTCAAATCTGCAGTTTATTTATAAAGGGAAGGGAAGTGGTGTGTGGCCAAGTATGGTACTCATACTCGGAATTTGTGCTCTGCATTTAACCCATCCAAGTGCATGCACACAGTAGTGGACACACACCCGGAGCAGTGGGCAGCCAATGCTGCGGCGCCCGGGGAGCAGTTGGGGATTCGGTGCCTTGCTCAAGGGTCTCACCTCAGTCATGGTACTGAGGGTGGAGAGAGTGCTGGTTATTCACTCCTCCCACCTACAATCCCTGCCGGACCTGAGACTCGAACCCACGACCTTCAGGTTACAAGTCCAACTCTCTATCTATTAGGCCACGACTGCCCCATTAGACTCTCCCATAAAGACAGCACCGATTTGAAAATGTGCTTCGCCGATTTCAGAGACGTGAGCTCCACGCGATCAGCAGGCGCTCAGTGCTCATGTATCCCGACGAGAGCAGCCTCAACTCGGCTAGTCCATCTGATGTTTGCCACTGGCTCTGATGTCTCTGAAGTGGTTAAACACGAGATATAATTTGTTTTGGGTAAATCTAACAGGTAACCAGTGGTCTTTATTATATATCTATTAATATGTAAAAATGAAAATAAAAGGAGGCAATGCTGTTTGATATAATATTTCGTTTCATTGTAATGTATGTAAGTTCCCTGAACTACATTTCTGCAGCTATTAATATGTTTATATCATATTTCATCTTATTGTAAATACAGTGAGGAAATTTGCAGTAGCCAAGGAGAGCTGACTGACGTTATCAAGTTCGCTGGTGTTCCATTTGCAGAATTACCAGAATTTACCAGAAGTCGTCCCGTCCCCAGGAGTTCACAATCCCGAGTTGGACTCGCGAAGTCCGAACTACCGAGGACATAAGTCCGACATTTGCGTACTTGGTATTGAGAAACGTGACTATTTGCCTAATCTTCACGGTACTTTAGACCGCGATGGAAACACAGACAGCATCAGGTCTGTGGGGAAAAAAAGTTCCTGGGACAAATTGCTCCAGGTAATTTCAGTGGAAAAGCGGCTATAGAAATACTTTGTGGGGTCTTTGCAAATTCACTTAAGAAAAACTGTAAGAAAAATAATAAAAATGCTTGATTACAGAGAACATATTTTGAATTAAGTTTAATTTTCTTCTCCTGTTGCAATGCCAAGCTCACGATTGATTGGGAAAGGCCATTCAGCTTTTCAAAGCGGCCAAATTATTAAATTTTCACTTTTGGCCTCCCTCAATACTGAATATTTGGTAATTTTCTTGTCAGTGTTTCTCAAACTATAAACTGTAATTCTTACCGGTGGTCCTGGAGTCCCTGGTTCTCCTGTTTTCCCCCGTCGACCCTGCAAGACAGAAAATGAAAGTGTAAGAAAAGACAGACCATTTCAACAACAGGTTCATGTTTGGCAATGCTGGGTGGCAATTAGGAGAAGACAGCTCCGCTTGTTGCAGTGACTAATTTGCTTTTAATTAACAGAAAGAAAACAGCTTAATTGCAGAGCTCTGTGTGGTGCATCGCTTTCTCTATACCACCCAAGTCTACCACCTCCCTTCAAGCTGTGACAAACTATGGCCACATCAATCAAAACAGGCCCTCTGTGACAAACAGAACGGGCCCCTGAGCATGGCCCTGAATGCTCGCCTGGACATAATGGACTATTCACAAATATAATAAGCGCCTTCAATTCGTATGCTCAAAACACACGAAAAGGCAAAGTGCATGAGGTGGGCTCAATGAAAGCCGTCAAAACTGCCAGTCACTGGTTTAATTTTCGGCGCGGCGCGATGACACGAGCGTATCGGAAAAACTGACATAAAGACAGCCGGTGTGGCAACCTCGGGGAAATTAGTTTCCACATTGTCCCTCGATGAATAAGCCGGACGTTTCTTTGATGGCTGCGTCGTCTTTGCTAAATTAATTTTATGGAGACGTTTTATATACAAGCGCACACTGCAATTTCAGCAATATGTACACCGTTATTAAGAATTCAGCAGGGGGAGGCGGAGGACCAGACTGTTTTTTGTCTCTTTTTGTCTGTGTGGGGAGTGTTTGTGAGATCGCTGTTCATGGTTGGATGAAAGAGGAAGTAGAACGTGCACACAAAAGCCAGTGGCTCGTCTGTATCCTCAGAACTGTTCATTTACATACTCTTTGAATCGATGATGTCGATTTTGCCGGTGTTTGTCTTTTTCATTACCTACAACATAAAGAACTCCTGATGAATGAGCCGCTGTCTGAATGGATGCGTGTATGTGTTTCCTGACAATTTCAGAGCAATAAGGGACATTAACCTTAATGATGAAACAAAAACCAGAAGGAATCTTAGAAGATACTTGTGTAGGACATTGTCTGAAATTCCCACCAACTTGTTTAAAATCCCCAAAGGTAAGATGTTTAATGAATTTATTCAGTTGTTTCAAATACTAAGCGTTACACTGTAACACTAGCTATATAATACATATTACTAATGATTATCACAGTAATCTGCAGGGAGTGCAAAAAGATGGCCTTTTATTGAGTTTTTCATTGAGTTTATCAGTGAGTCTGGCATCAATCAGATAACCAAAGCATGTTATTTGTTCTTAAGAAAACATTAAGGCATTAAGACATTCTTAAGGCATTTCTGTCATGAGTGATTTGCATGGTAATATACATGACAATGTTAATGTGTTTGGTTTTGGTGGAATAGATCTGCTACGCTGCTGCGGCAGAGCAAGTACCGAGACTTGCTACTGCCAATACATCCACAACATGCTGCTGTGAGCATGTAAGGAATACTGCTGCTGCAAATATAACATACATGAATAACCCCCACAGCATACATGATCATCCCGTAGCAGATCTATACAGGTGGAGCTGGGGAAGGTGGAGGGTTTCTGAAGTGCGCTGCTACTGCTACAGCAAACACTGCCAAGTATTTGAATGTTGAGCAGCGAGCTCATTGGCTACTGATACAGGAGAGAACCAATAAGCTGTGCCGTGTGATTTAGATCTATCGAATTGCACCATCTAGAGTTTCATGCCAGAACTTTGTATATATTTGACAACTTCAAATATTTTTCAAGAACATAAGGAAATTTCTTAACTTCTTAAAAAGATTTTGTGAATCCAGCCCCTATTTAGTAACTATGGCCTTATTCTAGGGTGGATGGTTGTGGATATTTGCCTGGGTGTTTCTAGGTGGATGTTTACTGTCTGTCACTAAGACTCTATGATATGCTAGTAACTTGATGTGGATTGAGTCCCTTTTTCATTGTATAGATGGATAGTAGCTATAGCAGGTTTATTGTGGTTTTTGGAAGATTGTGGGTGGTCGACCAACCAATGATCAGCTAATATCTAGCTTGGACCAGCTAGAAACCAGAACCAAAACAGTTAAGCAGGATTTACCATTCAGTCTTCTCACCCACATTATCAACAAGGCTTTGATTCAACAAACAATTTGAATGTACCATTCATGTCTGTAGCATCAACAATTAAAAAAAATAATAATAATGCTGGGTTAAATACAACACAGCGCTGGGTAAAATATGGACAAACCCAGTGATTGGGTTGTTTAGACCCAGCGGTTGGGTTACTGCCCAGAATGTTGGGTTAAACATTTACCCCAACTGTTGGTTGAAAACAACCCAGCATGTGTTCTGTCAATATTTACCCAGCACTGGGTTGTATTTAACCCAGCATTTTTTAAGAGTGTGATGAGTAAAAATGAGTTACTTACACCAATTCATTACAATCCAACTGAATGTAATAACAACCTCAACTCCTCCTACTCATTTACAGCTACAGCACATATTTTTGTATCAATTACTAGCTAAAGTAGTTCAGTAATGCCATTGCAATTGTTTGTTTTGCTAAGTGAGGCATTATTATACACGGAGAACATGAGGAAATATTAAACGAAAAGTTGTAATATGTAATTCTCATGGCTCTGAAAGTTTAAATCCATCATCTGATTATGCTGCTCAGTGAAAACCAAGCAGGTTGTTATCAGCAGTAATGATACGTTAACATTGCGTAGAGTTGGCGAAACAGGTCAATTAATGGTTTGTTCCGGTCTCAGTCTGTGCTGTCTGAAAAACACAAGACAACAAAAGCTATATGAAAAATAAAAATAAATATTTCATAATCCTATTAAACTAAACTGATGATGAATAATGTATTTTCTAATCATCTTCCGTTTGCCTCTAAAATATATGAAGCTCTTCTGTGAATACTAATATCTTGGTGGGTGTAATATATGCCATAACAGACCTCATGAATTACAGAAAATTGTGAATAAAGTGTTAAATGGGAGTCAAAAGATGTAGATAAAAACACCACCATGATTCTGAATGTTAAACACTCTTTATAATGCACTAAAGCAGAAGATGGAAAACCATGGCATACTGAAATAATGTTATGACTGAAATAATGATCTAAAATTGGGGCTTACCTGTGCAAACCTCACTAATCACAATTCTGGGAAGAAGGTTACTTATTGGCCCAATATAAAAGTAATAAATAAATAAATACTAACATTTTGTAGATTAATTTGATTGTAAATTAATAGAAATAGTATTTTTATTTGTGAATATTTTAAAAATAAATATTCTGTTTTAAATTAAATTAAAGTATGTATGTATATATGAATTTATGTATGTGTATATATATATATATATATATGTGTGTGTGCGTGTGTGTATGTATGTGTGTGTGTGTATATATATATATATATATATATATATATATATATATATATATAGAATTTCAATTTAACTAAGTATTTTATGTAAAAGTCCCATTTTAAGCAGCCAATACTCCACTGTACTATGAAAATCCTTATAATGAGCTAATCTGGTACAGTCGAAAACATCTGTGCTACTACAAGTGTGAAGCCAGCAGCTGCTGAAGTATTGGCTTGCAAGTATTTTTGCAAGTCACTTCATACTTTGTTAAATTCTGGCCAAACACAAACACACTTTTACCTGGAAACACATTGCCCTTCTGTTCTTCTGAGAGATGAAGGCCATTCCACACACTCCTGTTTTGACAAAAAAAACAAACTGGATCTAACCAAGACTGAGAGTGAGACGTGGACAGCCCAGATGCACAACAACACGAGTACATCAGAGCATCTAGTTTGATAAACAGTCGCCTCGCTGGTGCTCTGCTAGAAGCTTCACTGAAAAGTGCAAACCAAACATCAGCTTCATCTAAAACAGAAAAAAACTCTAAGATGCCACTGGTCTTTAGAGTTTCAAAGAAGAAAACAGTTAAATTGGGCAAAAGAACATACAGATTCAATGGCAGAACATTACTATGGATGGACAAATTTAAGTTTGAGCTGTTGATGGATAAATTTGATTATAAGGTTCTGAAAAATGCCTACAACAACAGCTATGGGAATTGCCATAGAAAGCTGAAAGACAAATCTGCAGCTGATTGTCTTAATAAACTGACAACTACTACATAGTAACTACTACATCTTAATTGAAAAATTATATATTTTTTTTATTATGAGACCTGGTCTGAAAAAAAATTAAAATAAAATAAATAACAATAACAACACGTATACATACATATACACATATATATACACAAATAATTTTTTTTTATTAGCGTTGTCAAAATTAGCGCGTTAACGCAGGCGATTAATTTTTTCAGTTTAACGCGTTAAAAATATTTAACGCAATTAACGCAGGGGCGGGGCTAGGGTTGGCCACCCATCTCACAACTGCTGTTTCTGTCACTTTTTCTCTTGACAAGAAGTACATTTACTCAGTCACAGACCGTCTTTGTGACCACATCAAACTGGAGACGTTTCAGACGCGCAATCCAGCTTCACTTCAGCGGCAGGCGCGAGTCAAACAAGCGCAGAAACGGTACTGTGCTCACTCGTCAATTTGTCAGCTCATTAGTAGAGATTTTATGACCTGAATTGTGTCAGAAATGGTAAAAAGAGTTGAGAGAAAATATGATGCATCTGCGTCATGTTCAGCAGCGACAGCTCTTAAAGAAATAACAGCCAAAATAACCTAATAACCAGCTGCTGTGATGTCTATTAATCAAAGGACAAAGAAAAAAAAAAGGAGGAAAAAAGAACTTTTATAGCTTTAAGTATTCATCTATATTTAATTTAGAATTTAGTGTTTGATAACTTCAACTTCAATTTCTGTATATTTCTGCTGAAGGGCACAGGTAAATATGACATTTATTATAAAGGGTTTTTTGTGAAGACTGTTTTAAGTTAAATTAGAATGTATTTTTTTAAGTCTAATAAATGTTAAAATTGATAGCTCTCAATTATACTGTAATGTTGAATGGCTATAGTCAATAGGTAAATATTGGGGAGGGGGCAATTTTATAGAGAAATCAGTATTGGTATCAGTGATACTGGCCTTCAATCATAAAAAAAAAGATGCCATTAAACAAATATTAAAAAAATATATTGTCTTTATGTTGTTTGTACATTAATTTGGAGATTGAATGTGGAATTACTGCAATATAAGAGTATATTTAAAAACTTTAATGTTAGGTGGGATTAATCGCGATTAATTTCAGAAAAATGTGCGATTAATTAGTTAATTTTTTTTTAATCGATTGACAGCACTAATATATATATATATATATATATATATATATATATATATATATATATATATATATATAGATAGAGATAGATAAAGATATAGATATAAATAAAAACCTGTGGCTGTTGGCTGACCTGGTCAGACAAGGGCATCTCTGCATGACAGAAAGAAAGAGATCAATTGTGTGACACTTCAGCCTTTCACACAGAGCTCAGATCACTCACACACAGCAACACCTCTCTCTCCTCACTCAGTGCTGCACTGCCTGTTGCTATGCAACACAGAGTGGCCTGTAAATTTGACAACAACCGAGGCTTTGATTATTATTTGAGTTCTTGCGAGGGCCAAGTTTAGGTCACAGATATACATTAGAGAGCAGCCAGATGTGGGGGATGTGAGAGGTGTGTGTGTATGTGTGTGAGAGGGAGAGAGAGAGAGAGAGAGAGAGAGAGAGAGAGAGAGAGAGTGAGAAAGATACAGTGTGATTAATGCTCGTTTACATAGATTTCCAATTCAAATAATTTCAAGCAATTGCAGAGTCTGAAAGTACTTTAATGACAACTGTAAACTCTACTAACTGTAATCCTATGTAAAATATCCGTTTACACATGCATCATGCATATTCTCAACAAGATCTTTATGTATACAAAGAGTCAATGGGAATCATATGAAATGAACAATTCTGCTTGCAATTCTACTACCATTACACTACCATTCAAATGTTTGGGGTCAGTAAGAAATGTACTTTTATTCAGAAAGAAAGAAAAGTGACAGCAAATACATTTATGTTACAAAAGATTTCTAATTTAAATAAATTATGTTCTTTGAAACTTCTATTCCAAGAATCCTGAAAAAATGCATCATGGAGTTAAAAAAATATATATTAAGATGTTTTCAACACTGATAAGAAATGTTCAACAAATCAGCATATTAGAATGATTTTTGAAGGATCACGTGACACTCAGGACTTGAGTAATGATGCAGAAAATTGAGCTTTGCCATCACAGAAATAAACTGCATTTTAAATTGTTTTGTTACTGTAGGCTTGTTCAAACGATAACTACAGAGTTCAACACAGATCATTTCTGTTGCTGCGGTACAGAAGATTCAAGCCTCTATTTATCAGCAGAGGGTTCAGCATTCAATGGAGCAATTCAGACATTACAGAATTGCTAATGGAACCAAACACGAGAGATCTCCACATTCAGGACAGAAGCTTGCAAAGCCTTATCTGACGGTTTTACCGCATGCTTTAATCTTTCATTTGAACTGTGCCCCACACAGACGGGCCTGGAGAATGCCAGCGTACCCGCTGGACGGAGTACACTAAGATGAAACGGGTTGCTTACATCTAACCCACTTCTGTCTCGCCAGGAGCAAAGCAAACAAACATCAACCTGGGTAATCTTTAAAGCAGCGCTCTAATCCTGATCTGAAATGTCAACAGTCTCACTGAGGCTCCGCGTGAGTCAGGTGCCATGGATTACAGAAAACGTGTTAAAGGGACGAATGGGGGGCGAGGAGGAGGGAATGACGGCCATAAAGGCAGATCTAGCATTTCAAAAGCTCCAGTAATCTGCTGTGAACACACACTCTCCTACCAAGAAGAGGTCAGATGATAAACCAGAGAGAGCCTGTAATGTCTGTCATTAAAGCGTCTAATCCTCTATACACACTCATATATATATTTCCCATGAGCTGTTAGCATGCTTGGGAAGGAAGTATCTCTTTCTCCCACTGCATATTCCTCAAAACATTTTTCTGCTGAGATCAAAGACAAACATTTTATTAACACCTGTGGAACAACTGTAATTCAGGATTTTTTGTAATAAAACACTATTATACTGTAAAAAAAACGTATTTAGGCAAAGAATGAATCAAAACAAACTAGTCCCTTTTTCCATTTTGTACGATGTAATATATTTGATAACCCTGTTCCAAAACATAGGAGTCTAAGTCTACAAAACTTAAGCAGCATAAAAATACATACGTAAATATGTACATACACAACTCAATTTAAAGGTTTGACATCAGCAATTTAAATAAAAGCAAGGACACATTAAATGTCAAAACTGACAGTAAAGACATTTTAAAAGATTTCTTTTGAAGATTTTCTTTTACTATTAATCAAAGAATCCTGAAAACATCTGAAACATTTCAAAATATCATTGTTTTAACTGTATTTTTGATCAAATAAGTGCGGCTCTTACTGTGACTTCAATAACTAAGACTTCAAAAACAATCTTACACTGTAAAAAATGATTTTTCAAAGTTACTGGAGTATTTAAATTTTTCTTTAATTTAATGTGTCACTTGCCATTTCTTTGTGACTGTTTGTAAAGTACTAGCAATTTCTGAGTGAAAATTGTTTCTACTAAAAGTTTTTCCATTGTACTAACAAAACTACTGTATGAAACTTAAGTACTATATTTATAACTTATTACATTCTCAGAAAAAAAAGGTACAAATGCTGTCACTGAGGCGGTACTCTTTTGTAACTTGTTTACTCCTAAAAAAATGCACATCAGTACTTTAAAGGTAAATATTAAGAGTAAGTAAAGAGTATATATTTGTACCTAAACGGTACCTATTAGTTCTTTTAAAAAGGTTATGAACCAATGACAGCTTTTGTACCTTTTCTGAGAGTGTACTTACCATTGCAGTGCATTTTGGGATCATCTTCTCTGCAAAATGATTCATTTGCAACATAAAGGTATGTTTACAGTGACAGGCATTTGCCATGACAAAGCATCAAGAAATAATTTATTTTCAATGAGTCTGCAATTTCTGATAACAACAGCAACTGTTAACAATTCAACAAATCTTATGTTAATGAGCAGACATGAGATGCATTGAATGCAATTTCGATAAAAGTAGAAAATACATAAAAGCGACTAAAAACACACAACTACAACAACTGAATGGCCGTCCATGTGAACGCACCTTTCAAAAGTGGGCACAACAAAGTATGACAGATGGCAACATAATGTTGTCTTAAGCAAATTTCTACTTCTTGACCACACATTTGATGCCTTAAATATTGTCTATGCAGGCAGCTCACTAGGTTTAGGAGCAGAACTAAAGATCTACCAGGAAAGAGTAATGGCCTGTTTTCTTTATCATACTTCCATGTAGTCGTTTTTTCTGCACTCTCTTTTTCCACTCATAGTCAAGCTCAGAACGTCCTGGAAATAAAGTGGCTTCTCTGTAATTGGTGTAATTAAAAATCAGCACAACAAGCAGCTAACAATAAAACCTCACACAGTTTAGCACCTATCACTCATTACAGTTAACCCACCGACAATATTTTGAGAGTGTGTTTGTATAAAGACACCATTGAAGAGACCTGCCTGTACATGCTTGGGTGAGGAAAGTGATATTTTTGCAGTGCTCAAATGCAATGAGATACACTTGTGAAACCAACACTACAGGACATGACAGCCACCAGCCAGTGTCCTGTCTCCATGGCTACAGGTTGCTCTTCTAGTGATGTCTGATGAAATGAAGTCTCTTTTGTGCCAATTGATCCTGTGCTCAACCACTGGTGTCACTGTGAGTCATTCTGGAGCAGCACAAGCACTTGTGTGTGCTGCCCATTCACACTCAAGTGTCATAGCCACAGACAGATAGTCAGACCCACACAACTGTTTATACATTAGAGATGTATGGTACACGTCATCTCCGAAACAATTGTTTCTTCAAAGCAAATGTATATGGAAAGACACACAACAACCAACCTAGAGAAGAACCACTGAGAAAAAAAAAAAAAAAATACTACAAGAACCTAATAAATACAAGTTACACACAAATAAAAAATGGGGTTCCTCTTATGGTTCTATATAGCACCATTTGACAAAGGTGCTGTATAACACCTTTAAAGACATAGCTGCTATATAGCACTTAAAGTGGTTCCCCTATGATTACAAGCCAATGAACCACTTTTAGTGCTATTTAGCATCAGTTTTGTTTAGTGTGTATTGATATTATTTTAAATAATATATTTTTAATTATTAAACAATAACAATAAACATACACATACACCCACAAAAACTTAGATAAAATACATTTAGCTTTTTCCCTTTGGAATAAATTACACGTTAAAATACAATAAAAATTAACAGTTAATTTTTTAACAGTTAATTTTTTTAACTGTAATAATATTTCAGTAATTACATTGCTGTTTTTACCATAATTCAATTTTATATTTAAGAATAAGTAAATAAAAGTAAAAAAGTAAACATGCAATCTAGTTGATTATCATGTTAAATAAACAAGAAATCAAGGCTGGACATATTCATACAAAAATGAATATTATACATATAATACAATATGAATTAGGTAATTGTGGTGGGTGTTTTTTTTTTAAACAAAATAAACTGCTATAGTTCATTTTTAACAGTTAATAAAACAAAGTAATTGTATTATTGTATTATATGTAACTAAAATTAATAATTTGCCATATAAATCCAGTTGTAATTTGTAATATTAGGTAGTTGTGTTGAATTTTTGTGGAATCTATAGTTGATTATTATGGTAAGAAATGAAATTAAATACTGGACTTAGATATGGATAAAAGTAGAAAAAAGGACATAGACATAGCTTACACAATTGTACAATTGTCTCTCACAATTGTAAAGGAATGCACACAGCATTCCAACTGGAATTGCTATCATAATTTGGAACCAATTTCAAAGGAATCAAGTAAGAATCCTGTAAGAATTAAACAAAATCCTACTGGATAAAATGGCAATTCCTACACGATTTTACAATCCTTATTGTTTGATTCTTATAGTCTTATTGGATATTGTACAATCTTTATCAGAACCCTACTGGAAATGGAACACAAGACACTGCAACAAGGTCCCGCCATGGGACAGTCAAAGAAAATTGGTCTGGGAGCTGCTGCAGATTTAAAACCACTGAAAGATTTCCCTTTATATTCATTTTGATATCCAACAAGGGCTTTTATCCTATTGGGAATCTTAACAGTACTGTTAGGAAATAAGCTTTTCAATATAAGGAAATTCCTATTAGGATAGATAGAATTTCCAACAGGATTCTACAGCACATTTTGAGGTATACGAGATCACACATTGGCACACACCACATACACATACAAAGCCCCTTATATAACTGGAAATAATGCAATTGATATGGACATACACACATATGAGCAAAGAATACAGCATCATCTCACAGCATCCCAGCGGTTGCCATGGCACCTTCCCTATCTGGAACTGATGCGACTGATGTCTGGCCTTTGACTGATGAAAAGCCGGAAAGAGTGAGACATTCCCAACACACGCCTTTGATCAGCCTCTCGGTCAAACCAGGATACAAGACGCTAACCTTTCCCATCTCAACATTCATAATTGCCAGACACTTGCAATTACCTCAACTGTCTACCAGCAGCAGGCAAACATAGCTAATTAATTCTGTAATTAAGATTAATTCCGAAATGTCGTCTTTCCCCCCTTCTGCAGATGTTTTCTTCCCAGAGAACATTTGAGCTGTGCTGTGAGCACACCTTTGGGGTAGTGCGGTTTCTGACAAGGAGAGCAGATGATTTAGTTCTGATATGTGCTCTGAATGTGCTCTTCTCTGAAATGTTGAATTACAGTCAAGTAAGATCTCGTTATGTCCAATACAGTTAAGTGTTTTAGAAGACACCTTCTTATCTAAAGCGACTGGAAGGTTCAGTCACCCTGGAGCAACCTGAGGAGAAGTGACTTGCTCCAGGCACAGTGATGATAACAGCACTGCTTTAGTTCATGAACCACACACACACAAAAAAAACATGTTTAGCATTCAAACTGAACTGACAGCCTTCAGATTACAAGACACATCTTAAAGAACTAAACTACCAACACTAATATAGAACATTATCTGTGAGGCTCCAAATTCACTATATGATGAAGCATTTGATCTAAACTTCATAGTCAGCAAAGCTGGAATGCACTACATGACTTTTAAAATCTGAACAGATTATGGATCACTAGGCATCATGCTCTTGCCGACTACGTCTGAACGGCGGCTCCTGTGTCAGCAGCATCACATTCATGCGTTGTGTAATCGTAAAAGAGAAGAAATTGTTGAATAAAGTCATTGTTTGTGTTTTCTTTGTGCACAAAAAGTATTCTTGTAGCTTCATTACACTACGGTTGAACCACTGATGTAACATGGACTACTTTAACAATGTCTTTACTACCTTTCTGGGCCTTGAACGCGTCAGTTGCGTTGCTGTCTATGCAAGGTCAGAAAGCTCTCGGATGTCATCCAAAATATCTTAATTTGTGTTCTGAATATGAACAAAATTTGGAATGGCATGATGACAATTTTCATTTTTTTTGGTGAACTATGCCTTTAATGCAGCATCCTAACTGAAATGGAATATCATAGGAGATTTATCTCCACAAACAGGTCTCCTAATGTGTAGAAAAAGGAAGACTCAATATGATGTGATTTTTTTCCCTTAAGTTAAGAGCAAACCTCGCAGCACAACCAAATTCGTTGGTCAGCTCGATCATGCAATCACCTGTCAAGAAACATTCAGACTTCAGAAAAATAATGGGTGGACCCATCGATCAGTGGACTGAATCAATCGCAATAAACAATGTGTTACCAATGCTATATTAAGGTTAAGTTTAGAGTTTAGGTTAGGGGTTACTATTTGTTTGTTCTAATCGTCAATGTTTTAAATGAATGTTATTGATCTTATTCATCTTTGCATGTTTCATTAAAAAGAAATTTGACCTTGTAATTTTAATTAAATGTCACAACATCATTATCCAGTTAAATGACAGATTTCTCTCTGGTCATGTATGTCAGACATTCAGTCGGTCTTTCTTACAAACACCTGGAAGATCACATTCACATCTGCCTTCAACAGCTGATGGATAGAACCAAGTCCTTCACTTAGATGTGTGTATACAAGAAAAGATAGTACAGGTATACAGAGAAAAAAATCTGTAGTGACTTGAACCAATACGGTATTACTATAGGGTCACCACATGTCCTCTTTTTCCTGGAAATGTCCTGGCTGGAATTTATAAACTGCCTAAAATGTCTGGTTTTTGGCTTTGTTTTTCTACTGACATGCTCTCTACAGTTCTCATACATTATATGTACATGTATTTGCATTGCTTTGACCATTCTCTGTTGATCCCACATTCTCACATGCCACGATTGGTCGTTTATTTGCCATGCCTGCATGCTATTGGTCAAACTACTTTTCAAGCAAGTATGAAAAGAATAGGAAAAATCCACAACCTGAACATTTGATCAAATTTAGAAATCCCAGGCAGGATGCATTGTCTTCCTAGTATGACATTAGAATGTTACGTATCCCATTCGTCATTTTAGCGTTCAGGGTGCCATTTGGGACAGGGCCAGTGATTATACTATACTTTTCTGTTTTGGATGAAACATGCATAACATTCATAATCAGCATTTTTGGACTCCTACTGTATGTGTGTCAATGCTTTTTGCTTTGCTTTCTTCTCACACAGAGATAAAATAATGGTAAATTACAGCAACAAAATTCACTAAATACAAAAAAATATTGTTAAAATTAATCCAAGAGCACATTTAAAATAGAATCTTTAACTGTAAAGTTGTCAACACACTAACTCTACTAATGATTCTGCCTGTGTAGAGCTTCCAAATCTTTCACTAATGAGGTTTCAAATTGGTTGGGATGCTGGGATACTGCCTATGCATGCAGTAGAAAACAAGGCAGCTCACAAGGATTGGAACAGAGCCACAATGCAAAAAAAGTGGTATCATTATGGTTGTGACATCAAGATTACGAATGCATTAACATTTACATATCAATTCCTACTCAGTATTCAGCAACTTAGACGGCTCTGATGAACGATTGGCTAACCTTCAAGTACCGGCATAGTTCACAATCAGAACAGTGGTCATTTAAAGATACAGCAACAAAAAAGGCTGTTCAATTCTAAAGGTCAGAGGATGTAAAACTGTATGCAACTAAATTACTATATTTCAGTGCAATAAACCTGAAGAAACATTAGAAGTACTTATGGTTTAAAAACCAGCAAATCAACACAGCTCACCCACAGTACTGGCACAATGCAAAACTTCAATAAAACAGGATTTGTTCCAGTTGTTTACTGGGGGTATAGGGAGTGAAGGAGAGAGAGAGATAGTTAGCGCTAAAGCTGACAGCTGCCTGGCAGCCTCTCAAACGCAGCTTAACGTTCACCCTGTTCTGAGTGGCACACAATGCAACTATTCAACCCTCCAAACATCTAACTATCCCCACACGCATAAAGAGATGCCTGACAGTCAAGAGCAGAGCTTCAGCTCACTCTGGCCAAAATGGAGCTCCAACATTTCACTCTCTGATTTGTTTGACGTCTTCAGGCTCAATATGGATGGTTTTGTCACCCTCTGATCCATTCTACACAGATCACTTCAGGACGACCTGGAAAACCGTTCCACTGATGGCCACTGGATGGCGATATGGTCCCATGAATAGGTTCTGGGAAGAGAGTGAATGAAGCACACTATGGCAAGCCAAAGAAAAGGACAGGTGTGTAGAATTAGAGGTATGTGAGAAGGAGCCTGTGTACAAGCTTTCCTTGAATGTAATGTGCTGATGATTTAGAGCTCCGAAAAGTTAAAAACACAACCAAAACATACAAATGGTAAATAGGTGTGGAGAGATGGGCCAGCAAGGGTGAGCCTTTTCTGTGCTGGCCATGAGACAGGAAGGATATCAAAAAGAAATTAATGAGCCACATTTCTTATTAAAGCACCAAAATACATCTTAAAATAACCTCCTTTCAAAATACAGCAACACGTAGTGTTTGTTCGTACCCAGAATGGGTTCTAATGCCACTTTTAAGAGGGATATTACAGTATCTCAATTAAGAGCTCATCAAAGTTAACAACTTGTGCTAACGTCATTATGCAAATTTCACATTTTTTATGTGGTACGAAACATAATGAATGTTATATTTAGTGTTGAGTCCAATTTCCCTCCTCCTCTCCTCTTCCCTGCTTAGCTATACTTTGGGAACAAAATAGTCTTCAGAAGCAAGCAAAATATGACAAAACATCCAGAAACATCTTCATATACAAAAATATGGAATAATAACAACATTTATATATCAGCCATTACACCAGTCTTCAGTGTCACATGATCCTTTTATGAAAAAAATCATAATATGCAAGTTTTTGCAAGAAAAATGTGTTATTTTCAATGTTAAAAACAGTTATGCCGCTTAATATTTTTTCAGGACTTTTTGAATAGAAAGTTTAACAGCATTTTTAATAAAAAAATTTTTTTAGTAACATTACAAATGAAAAAAGCTTTAATATATTTTAATAATAATAACATTTTATTTTAATAATATTAAAATTATGAAAAATGTATTGTTTATTTTTTTTAAGTTTAAATTTACATTTACATCCTAATTTATGCATTAGTCATTCCTGTGTAAATGCATTCATACCGCCTCCGTGCGATGATGGCATAACACAGCTAAGAAAACGTGTAGAAATACACGTCTACACGTGTGTATGCACGATCGTGAGAGTTTTGAAAATACTTTCCTATCTTAAAGCAGGTCATAATCAGTCATGGCTCTTAGAGATTTCACAGGCGGATCTGTTGTGCCCTTTTTGTGAGATTGGTTCTCTTCTCAACTGACTGGGGGCCTTGGAGCGTAACCCTTTAGTGCACTTCGCAGAGCACTTCGTACTAAAAATGTAGATGAGTGACATACTGCAAAGCCCACTGTGCATCTGAAAGACCACACTTTATGAATCCAGATTCAGTTCAAATTACTAGAGATTTTCTCAAAGCTCCGGATGTATTGTATTCCAGGTCTTAAGCGAGCGGATGGGCAGAGTAGATTAAAGCAGAGCACACACACCATCTGGGAAACGTCTCACGCCAGTCAGTGGCATGCTGCTTAAAGCACAAATGCACAAATGTAAACTGGCACTGGACCAGTGAAGTATGAGGTTGAAAGAAGCCAGCAAACTAGTAGGTCTAAATCCAATCCAACATTTCTTCTACAGTATATTACTATCACTAATACAATGGCATGAATGAATGACTATATTGGCTACTTTACAACATGATAAAAATGCCAACAACCTTGAAGTGTCAACTTCTATATTCACTGACTTCACAGATAGTTCAAGGAAAGAGCTAACACTGTCTACACCAATCCTGCCCTCTGTGAAAGGGTCCTGCTCCTGATTGGCCGTCACCAGCCCAACACCGCATGCCCAGACGCCACACGTGTCTGTAGACATCGGAAAGCATGGGGTTCAAAAGTCTTCAAACCCCATGTCGGCACTGTGGAAACCATAATGAGGTCACATCGTTCTAGCCCTTGACCTTACCGGACAGCAACTGCACTGACCCGCAGACCAAAGATTGGTGCCACTGAAGCGCTCGGTCCAGAATTCCTGCCTCGGGCAACTTGAACAAACAATGTCAGGCAGTGGAGTCAAACAGCAGGCTAGTGTGACAACTGTTATTGTAGTTTGTAATCAAAGGTGGTCCAAATGCTCAATGAAAGAAGTCTAAATGCTAATCAGGCAATTTGCTGTCATCTAGCCAATTAACTTCACTGTATACAAACATCAGTCAGCAAATGTGCGTGACAGGAGAAGCGTAAAAATTGCTGCTCTTTAAATTGTTGTTCTCTTTAGCAGCGGCTCATTTCATTCTGGGTTAGTGTTTAAAAGAGATAACGAACCAATGGGTCGTTCCAAACCCATATCACTTTTTTTCCTCCATGGATCACAGAGATTTTAGAAGGTTCTTTTTCTTTAGAATGTACCTTTTCCAGTAAAATAAAAATGGAGGATCAGAGCTCTTAAAAAACAACAACAACAACAAAAAAAAAAGTAGGGATGCACCAATATCAACATTGTGGGCAACAACAACAAGCCAAAAATGACTGGTTATGGCCAATATTAAAAGTCTACTAAACTATTAAATAAATTAACTAAGAGAGACTTACTTTATTTTTTTATTACAAGCAAGCATTTTTAAATTAGCAGTGTTATTAAAGGTTAGAAATGAGTGTGCAGAATTAAAAATATAGTTTCCTATACAAGTGGTTCCACAGCTAACAAGGGACCACACGATGACTTGAAAGCATTTAAATTAATAAATTATAGATATTTAAAAAAAAAAAGCAATGACAACTGTTCAATGATTCCCCCCTCAATGACAACTGTTTTATTAAAGAACATGCAGTTATTGAAACGTGTGGAATCCCAAAATGAATCGTGGTTAATTTATCAATACTCCCAGTTCCTATTAATAAAAAAAAAGTCTGAAAACTAGCAAATTTGTCCAAATAACAGATTTATTTTAGCATATGAGGAACTTTGAGCACTGAGCTTGACAACAAGGGGTCTTTGAGTCACAAAGACTGAGAACTAATTGAGAGTTAAAGATTGAGAGCAATATAGTGCCAACATTTTGTGCACTCCTAAAAAAAAAAAAGCACTATGAAAGTATCATAAAATTAGTTTATATGACTAAATTCACTTGTTATGAAATCATAAGATAGCTTTGAGAAAACATTAGACCAGAAAAGCATAGAAAATCTTGCCCTTCATTGTCTGCATTGATTTAAATATGGTGCTTTTAGACACAGCATGTTAGGTTGGATATTTTGGCAGCATCACAACAACTATTATTAATGACGGGAACGTTACGCAAGACTTAGTTTCTTTTTGCTCCTCACACAAAGACTTGAAATACAGCATATTAGACAAGAACTAATACTGATGACAAGAACTAGTTTGAGGATTCATTCATGGTGACATTCATGGCTTTTTGTCATTTTGGACCCCATTCATTACCATTAAATCAAAAAACATTGATAGAGCACACTCATAAAAACTCTCTTTGTGATTCAATGGGGGGAAAAAAAAATGCCCTACAGATCTGAAACACCATGAGCCAGTGAAGGAATTGAAAGTTTTAGGTCCAAACCAGACTGCATCATGGCCATTGAGCAAGCCTCCTTCTCATTCAAGCAAGATGCTTTGACCTACATTACCCATCTACAGTATCACAGAGAGAGTTCCTTTCACCACACATCCTTCACACATACACACACATCCTGATTGCATGCTGTATCTAGTCCGTAAGGTCTCGGGTCACCCGTGCGGCCCCTTTAATTAACTGGCCGCTTAATGTGTTTATCCCATGCAAGCGTGGCTCCTGCTACACTGAGGCACCCTGGGAACAGGCTGAGACAGTCAGATAAATCATCACTCGGCACATCTGTCCCCAGTCGCGGCCATCTATCCTCCCTCTCTCGCCGCTTTTCCCTTTTTCCCTCCGTTTCTCCTCATCGGAGACTCAAGCAATTCTTTTCCTTTGGGTGAGGACGTTTGTCTCTGTCTACCTCTTCCACAGGCTGCTGCCATAGGTTAATATTACACACTCAGATCTATTGCTCAGATAATAGCGCCGTACGACAAGGTCACTGCACCGGGTTCCGCAATGTTAGACCACAAATAGTTAACTGAAGCCAGCCTACCTGTGAAGGGCATAAATCTAGGAGTAAACTCCCGCTGAGAGAGCATCAACTCTTGAAATCTCCATACGGCCTGGCTGAATTTGTTCCAGTGTTTTATTTACCTGAAAATGAAAATTATGCTAACACAGAGAAGAGATATGCCAGTAACTGCATATAAATATAACCCACCAATATGTATTTCAAGGGCAAAATTAAGGCCAAAGTATATACTAATGCGTAGGATTGTTTTTGGATAAAGTACTATGGGGCAAATATCACAGGAAAGTGAGATGACTGATAAAAACAGCTGTTTTACTTAGTTTCACCAACAACAACAACAAAAACACCCAAGTGTATTTTAAGACATTACCAGGTTTCTTAGTATTCTGGATATGTACTATGGTAGGAGTACTGTATTATTTTTAAGTATCTTGCAGTGCCAAAGTTACTGTGGTATACAAATATGGTTATCATTCAGTACCATAGTGTAAATCAGAAAGTACATATTTTTCTCCAGTTGCTAGCATCCATATAATACAAATTCACACACAAATATAGAAACTGGAATAAAGGAGAGTTTGAGATGCTAATCTGAAGGACAGAGACATAAACACCAGACATGTGTGTGCCTCTTACAACGTAAAAAATAGATGCCCGGAAAACTGAACGTGCTTAGGGTATTCCAACGCGGATATAAATAGAGAAGGTCTCAGACAATGTCATATCCACCAAATTAGGTGCTGAAACAATGAAGATAAAGCCAGCAAACACACACGCCATTTCCTGCTTAATGCATTAGTTCCATTATAAGATACTTCACTGATAAGACCGCTGAGATGTTTTTATCCAATGCAGCAAAAATAAAATTAATTTAATGAAATAAAATAGTTCTTAGTATACATACATACATGCATGCAGTCAGCTCCATATATATTTGGACACAGGCACAATTTTTATTATTTTAGCTGCTGACCAAAACATATTCAAATTACTTGAATCGCTTTAATTTGAGGGTATTCTCATCAAAATTGGAGGAAAGGTTAAGAAATTACAGCTCTTTAATTTGTACCTCCCCGCTTTTTTAAGGGACCATAAGTAATTGGACAATTGACTCAAAAGCTGTTTCATGGACAGGCATGGGCTATTCTTTCATTATTTCTACATCAATCAAGCAGGTAAAAGGTCTGGAGTTTGTTTCTAAGTGTGCCATTTGCATTTGGAAGTTGTTGCTGTGAACCCACATGATACGGTCAAAGGAGCTCTCCATACAAGTGAATCAGACAAATGTTACATTTACATTTAGTCATTTAGCAGACGCTTTTATCCGAAGCTACTTACAAATGAGGGCAATGGAAGCAATCAAAATCAACAAAAGAGCAATGATACGCAAGTGCTATAACAAGTCTCAGTTAGCTTAACGTAGTACATGTAACAAGGTTTTTTTTAATAATTATATAATAAAAAGAAAACAGATAGAATAGAAAAAGAATAGAGCAAGCTAGTGTTAGAGGCCTTTTTGCTTTTGTTAACTGTATAATAAATAAAAAGAAAAGGAATAGATGGAATATAAAAAGAATAGAGCAAGCTAGTGTTAGAGGCCTTTTTGCTTTTGTTAACTGTATAATAAATAAAAAGAAAAGGAATAGATAGAATAGAAAAAGAATAGAGAAGCTATAGAGAAGAATAGAGAACATTTACTTTTAAGAAAACAAGCAGTTAGTAAATTAATATAGTGCAAGTCTAAAAGGGTCAAGTTTTTTTTAAGAATAAAATTTCAAAAACAAAACAAATCCATCAGACAGATAGCAGGAACATTAGGAGTGGCCAAATCAACAGGTTCGGTACATTCTTAGAAAAAAGAAGCCACTAGTGAGCTCAGCTACATAAAAAGGCCTGGATGTATTGTCCACAGAGGACAACAGTGGTGGATGATTAGAGAATCCTCTCCATGGTAAAGAAAAACCCTTTCACAAAATCCAGCCAAGAGAAGAAAACTCTCCAGGAGGTAGGTGTGTCACTGTCATAGTCTACAATCAAGAGAAGACTATAGAGAGCAAATACAGAGGATTCACCACAAGGTGCAAACAAGGCCTGATTAGACTTTACCAAAAACATCTAAAAAAGCCAGACAATTTCTGGAAAAGCATTCTTTGGATGACTGAAATTAAGATCAACCTGTACCAGAATGACAGGAAGAAAAAAGTATGGAGAAGGCTTGGAACAGCTCATGATCCAAAGCATACAACATCATCTGTGAAACATGGTGGAGCAGTGTGATGGCATGAGCATGCATGGCTTTCAGTGGCACTGGGTTACTGGTGTGTTTATTGATGACATGACAGAAGCAGTCGGATTAATTCTGAAGAGTCTAAGGGATATACTCCCTGCCCAGATTCAGTCAAATGCAGCAAAGTTGATTGGACAGCTCTTAATAGTACAAATGGACAATGTCACAAAACATACAGCAAAAGCAACCCAAGAGTTTTTGAAGGTAAAAAAGTGGAATATTCTGCAATGGCCAAGTCAATCTCCTGATCTCAACCCGACTGAGCATACATTTCGCTTGCTGAAAACAAAACTAAAGGCAGAAAGACCCACAAACAAACAACAACTGAAGTCAGCTGCAGTAAAAGCCTGGCAAAGCATCACAAAGGAAGAAACCCAGTCTCTGGTGATGTCCATGAGTTCCAGACTTAAGGCAGTCATTGTCTGCAAAGGATTCAACAAAATATTAAAAATGAACGTTTTATTTATGATTATATTTATTTCTCCAATTACATTTGAGCCCCTGAAAATGGGGGGGACTGTGCATAAAAATGGTTGTAAGCATTTTATATTTTATTTTTGTTCCTTGAATTAAAGCTTAAAGTCTGCACTTCAATTTCATCTTGCTTGTTTAATTTTAATTCTGTTCTGGTGCCAAATTTATGAAAATTGTGTCAGTGTCCAAATATATATGGACCTGATTGTACATACACACACACACACACGCACACACACACACACACACACACACACACGCATACATATTGTACACAGACAGACAGATGAATAGATGGATAGAATAACTTTTATACACTGAGAACAAATTACACTAAACATTGTATGCATCTTCAAATAATAATACACACTTAAAAAAGAAGTTTAAAAATGTTAAAAATAGACGGAAGAACATAACATTAAGATTAAGTTAAAATAAAGCTAAATGTTTTTTTTGTTTTTTAAAAAGCTAGATTCAGTTTTTCAACTATCAAATATGCACAAAAGTGAAAGTTATGGGACATAACTATTAGCAAAGTACTATTTATATGGAGCAAACTCCATCCACAGAAATTTTGATGGTAATTGAAAACACTACTTAAAATAGTCCCATTTATTGTAATCTGTAACCATGACTGTGTTCAAAAAGGTAGTCCAAGAACAATTTTACAGCTCAAATAAATTACACATTTTTGCATGGAAGAATTTATATAACTACACCAATGCCACATATACTGTTGACAGTGTTTAACTTGCACCAAACCCAAAATATTCCTTCAACATTACACTTCAAAATTCATACCACTCATAGCAAGGTAAAATTAACCAGCATTTACACAGGCTTAAATATCTCCTGGCCATCCTCCACTGCATGTCCAAACAGAGAGGGGTGCAGACGCATCAGGTTATTGCCGGCCAATAACCTCACCCTACAGGTGCCCATCGAGAGGTCACCGGCATGTGTGCAGCCTAATCTAACACAGCGAGCCAATGAAAAGCATTGCCAACTGGTCCACATCCCGCTGGTACGTCTCATTCTCCTGCTGTCTGTCTTTGACAGGACACACACAGCAATGCACATACAGAATAGTCCACAGGGCGTCCATTATTAGCAACATCAGTGCTAAGACAAATACCGCTGCTTTATATACTGTCAAAGCTTGTGTAAAAAAAAAAAAAAAGATTGTTAGCAGTATATGGAATTTAACCTGAGGTTTTATGTATAACCGAGATCTGGCTCATGACCATATAGCCCAGTTGGGCGGCACTGAGTGTTAAGAGATCGTCATGACATGAGGTTTCGGAAAAGCTAATCGCTGTTCTGCCTGCGTAGTCGCAGACTTTGCAAAGGCGTGAGGAGACTTACTGAGGAGGAGGACGGTGACCTTGTGTCACCTTGTCCGTACACTGAGAGTTCAGAAGATATGGAGAGGGGGAAGAAAAGGAAAAACATGCATAACGCTTGTTATTCTGCAATGTGAGGCTGTAGCTATCATCTCATGAAGGGAAATGAAGTTTGATTTAGAGAAGCGCGCTTGAGAAACATGTCTGAAAGACAGCAGACATGCATTAATGTCCATAAACACTTAGGTGTCGTGCATGAAAATATTGGAAATAATCCAACACTGAATGCATTATCCAATCAGTAAAGCTTGTTTATATGCTAGCATACTAATAAAAGTTGAAATTTTCTCATCTAGCATAATGGAACAAAAATATTAACTATGACTCTTATATTGAGGGGTGTGTCCTATTAAATGTACTCCCCTAAATTGCAAATATCACAAAATATTGGAAATCATAGTTCATCAGTTTGTTTGGTTGTACAGCAATGGTCATATTTTACTGCATTAAAGTGGTTGGAACTAATTCATTTTTAAAGTTGCTTTCATCTATTCCTTAAGCTGTCAAATTTGGTTTTGATAGGCGGTGATGTTCGTTTTAATAGGAAATATGCCAAAGAAAAAGAAAACTTTTCTTATTTCAAAATGAATGAACTAATTAGTTGTTCAGCAACTTTACTTTGTTTACAATCTTTATGCAGGCATATTTTGTAATGATTTAATCTAAAAAAAATGGATTGATGAAGTAACAACTTAAGCATAAAATTAAGTAGTATTTCAGATTATGTAACATTACTTTAATATTACAAAAGTAAATTTTGCATTACAATTTTCCCGTCATTGGCAATAGACTTCTTATAGACTATTTCAGACATTTCCTGAAGTTGCCTAACTTATACATAGTTATATATACTTAGACATAACTTACATTATGAAGTTTTTTTATGAAGAAGCATTTTGTAATTAATGTAAAAATAAATAAATAAATAAATAAATAAATAAATAAATAAATAAAGTAAATAACTTAGGCTTTAATGTTTTTTTTTTAGTATTTAAGATTGCTACATTAATTTTTTTTGGTACAAAAATAATCAACTTTTAATTTTCAGAGCATTTTTTTTATCAATTTTCCCTTCATTGGCAACTTTTTCTGCATATTTTTTCTATGCAGCTGAATAAAGTATACATACAAAAAAAAAAAATCTCATAGAGATGTCATTATCTAATTGGAAAAAAAACAACAACAAAAAAACCCCTGTGTACTGCAAGTCATCAATAAGGATTTAAAATGCAAAATGCATTTATCTGTTAAAGGTTAACATACACTAAAATATGCTGTGCCTGAAATCACATAATGCATAGTAGTTAGTAGGTAATAGATTTGGTTTGAAACTAACTTTGTGACGTTAAAAAAAAAAGTATGTTCTATATAGTATGAATGTGTATTGTATGAATGAAATTCTGCCGCAATACATCTGCCATGTTTTCACTGTCATGTGACCTACCAGTGTCAGCTGCAGTGCTTTACTACCATTCACAAATTCGCTTGTGGGATAGTAAAGTGACCATCAGATGCACACTTCAGAATCTCATCCGGGAACTTTGCTTACTGTTTTATGAATATTTTGAATTCGGTCATACTACTCTGCTCACCTACTAAGTAAGCATGTTTGGATGCAGGGATAAACTGCTTTAAAGATAACAGACACCAAGTAAAAGCTACAAAACCCCAAATTGGATTTCATAGGGTCTAAAAGAACAAAGCGTGTGGTTGTAGAAACGCTTCAGGACAATTAGCATTTACTGTAATGCCAACAGTGAGAGTCATTTGGAAAAGTAGAAACCTGAAAACAAAAATGACAATTTAACTTAAATGTAGCCTTGTGTGGAAACTTTTCTCTGTAGCTGCAGTCGCCAGCAGGAGCTGTCACTAGAGAAACGGTCCACTGGAAAACGTTTGTGTCAGTGTAAATATGTACAATTACCATTCATTCCCTCTCTTATACAAACAGCAGGGCATCCACTTTAAATTAACCTACAGTTTCCTTACTGTATGCAAATTGCTTTTCAGTACCACTCGAGATAGCATTGTACGTTAAATAAGAGAAAACTGTTTTTCCACCGAGCTTCACCGTCTGCTGTCTGTTTATATTGTAATCACTGGCTGAGAATAGAATGCAATTACTTGCTATTGTTTAGAAAACACATGCAATATGTTATACGATGACAATACCAAATCTGTGATGCTTTACGGAAACGTCTGGATGATTGCAATCCATTTTCACAGCACGCTAAACTGTCAAATCTGCAGGTCAAATGACTTATATGAAACCGTGGCTATCTGACCGTGGCCATCCGCTCTGCACATCGCAGCACGAGGTTCCCATCAATTATTTAAAGGGCACAAATTGATATCACTGCTGCTGGATCCTCTGGTTACGAGGTAATATTCTCTTACAGCGGTCATCCACCTCTAACAGCTGGGGAAAACTTCCATGTCATGACACAGAGTGACCTAGTAACGCGCTCACTGGTTTATACACTAGTACTCACTCGGATTTCATTCGCTCATGTTTTATAGCACGTATCACATGGCTAATCATTTCTAGGCGCCTGCTAATGTCGGCTGAGGTAGGTTACGTGGAGAGCCGGATGCATGCCATCTGTTGGAGCTAATAGTACAATTTTGGAAGTCAATAAAAGGTCACATAAATTTTTGTTATTAACATAACTAAGCATAAAATCCAAAATGTTTGTGTTTTAGCAATAAATAAATAAATACCACTCTAAGTCATTTAAACTCTAAAAAGACTCTAAATCAGTATCTGAGAAATTAAGAGTTAATATTACATGAACTACAATTAAAATTTATCCAACTGCAGTAAACAATTTTTCAATGGGAAAGGTAAAAGACTGTCAAGATGAACTTTAAATATTGGCTTGACAAGAACATAAATAAGCAAAAATTTTAAGGTTTGAAGGGTTTTCATGTACATTAATCCCATTAATTAATTAATAAATGGATGACCGGACAGGCAAACGTGTTCTTCACATTTATGCTTGAGTGAACAAGACTCTAAATCAGTATCGGAGGAATTAAGTGTTCGATGAAGCATCTGAGTAATTAAGTATACTTCAAACTGATATCTGATCCACATCTCCAGAGAGAACAAGATAAACAGATCAGTGGTTTGAAACTTAACCCATCCATGGTAACCAAGAGAGAGAAAAACAAAATGACCTGAATGCAGTAAAAGTAAGGTTACAGTATCTATGGGGGGGGGGGGGGATAAAATGGTATATGGTAACTTCCTATAGTGCTTTGCTCTTTTGCCTGAGCATGTCAGGACATTTTACAGACGGCTGGAGATGAAAGCCCAAACGGATCAATGCCATTGAACAGTATAGATGAGGTATTACAGCATTGGCAACGTTGCAAGCTATAGTAACGGCTCATTTTCTACAGCTGCAGTCTTCAATCTTCATTAACATTCTGACTCGACTACAATTAGCCCAAGAGTCACTAATTACATACATCACCACAATTAGCGGATTCATTATACTCCTTTTTCTCGGAGTAACACTTTTGCTAAGATAAAAGGAGCAATTATGATGCCTGCACCCCACCGCTCTAGTCTCACAGCGGAAAATACAACATGTCAGTATCTCAGCATTTTCAGTGCACATAGCAGAAGTCACACAGTCCCTCTGCTGTGTTAACGGAGAGGGGAATAAACCTTAAAACCTCCCAGTAACTCAACTGGAAGAGCATGGTGCTACCAAGACCAAAGTCATGGGTTAGATACCCATACAAACTGATCATATTTTTATAAAAAACTTAAAACAAGCGATCGATCGATAGATCGATAGACAGATCTATCTCATTCATCCACCTCTATCTATAGTCATTATACCTATCCATCTATACACATCCATACCTATATCTACACCTATCTGTATGCATTTTCATACATCTATCACCTATATCTAGACATCTATATCAGTTATCTATCTTTATATCTACATCTATTCTTATAAATATACAGATCTATCTATAGTTATCCATCTATACAGTATATATATATATATATATATATATATATACACACACACACACACACATACACACACACATCTATATCTATTCTTATCCATCTATACCTGTCCATACCTATACCTACAACTACAGTGTTGCTTGAAAGTTTGTAAACCCTTTAGAATTTTCTACATTTCTGCGTAAATACGACCCAAAACATCAGATTTTCATGCAAGTCTAGAAAATATACAAAGAGAACCCAATCAAACAAATGAGACAAAAATATACACTTGTGTGATCAAAAAGGACCCAGTGTTACATATCAAAAGTATGTGAATCTTTGCTTTCAGTATCTGGTTTGACCCCATTTTGGACCAATAACTGCAGGTAAAGTTTCTAGTAACTGCTGATTAGTCCTGCACAGCAGCTTGTAGGAATTTTAGCCCATTTCTCAGTACAGAACCACTTCAGCTCTGTGATGTTGGTGGGTTTCCTCCTATGAACTGCTTCCTTCAGGTCCTTCCACAACATTTCAATTGGATTAAGCTCCAAACTTTGACTTGGCCATTCCAAAACATTAACTTTGTTCTTCTTCAGCCATTCTTTGGTAGAATGACTTGTGTGCTTGGGGTTGTTGTGTTGCTGCATGACCCATTTTCTCTTGAGACTCACAGGCAGATTTCATGACATTTTCCTTTAGAATTTGCTGGTATAATTCAGAATTTATTGCTCCATCAATGATGACAAGCCATGCTGGCCTAGATGCAGCAAAACAGGCCCAAACCATGATATTATCACCATCATGTTTTACAGATGGGATAAGGTTCTCATGCTGCGATGCAGTGTGTCCTTTTCTCCAAACATAACACTTCTCATTTAAACCAAAAATTATGTTTTGGTCTCATCCGTCCACAAATAATTTCTCCAGTAGCCCTCTGGTTTTGTCCACATGATCTTTAGCAAAATGCAGACAGGCAATGTTATTCTTGGAGAGCAGTGGCATTTCTCCTTGCAACTTTACCATTCACTCCATGGTTGCTCAGTGTTCTCCTGATGGTGGACTCATGAATATGAACATTAGCCAATGTGAGAATTGCCTTTAGTTGATTAGAAGTTACCCTGGGATCCCTTGCAACCTCACAGACTATTACACATCTTGCTTTTGGTGTGATCTTTGTTGGTCGACCACTCCTGGGAAGGGGAACAGTGGTCTTAAATTTCCTCCATTTGTACACAATCTGTCTGACTGTGGATTTGTGGAGTCCAAACTCTTTAGAGATGGTTTTGTAACCGTTTCAACAACAACTCTTCTTCTGAGATCCTCAGAGATCTCCTTTGTTTGTACCATCTGCACTACACCTAAACCTACCCTATAGTATGAACAAAAGCGCATGTGATGTAAAAACGCAATCACAAGCATGCCATTTTATGCATGCTTGTTTTTCGATCTTCTCAATCATCTTTGAGTCATGTTTTTCACGGGATTCGTACCCAAGGATTCTGCATTCTAAGTCCAAGTCCGTGCCGGCTGAGCTTCCGAGCAAGCTTGTTAAATCTGGAAAGTGAATGGAGCTGTAATTGTAACTGTGCATGAAAACGATTACAAGTGCTCACTGTTTTACCGCCTCTAGTGTTAACTTCTGTTGGAAACTGCAGTGATATGTACTTATTTGTACGTATTTTGCATTTTGCTAAAAAAGTTTCCACAGGTACGTTTTTGTCATGAGATCAGGTTGCATTTGTTTGACTGGGTTCTCTTTGTCTACTTTCAGGACTTTCTTTTGCTTTTACAAAATGGATCCAAAACGACGATTTAATAATGATTTTTGCTCAGGTGTTCAGTACTGCAGTGCTGCACACTCTTTGAAAAAGCAGATTTGTACATTACAGATAAGAGTGAGCTCTCCACGTCCTTAGCCGCTTAGTGAAGAGTTTGAAGCTCCTATTTGATAATACTCTGCATCCCACCAGCTAAACGGCCGTCGAACACCATTATGTGTGAGTGTGAGGTGAATGCACACATTGAACCCACACATGACTGTACGCCAGCCAGGGCAGCATTGAGCGCTGGAGAACTTGGCAGAACATTAAACGAGAACATGCTCTGTGTATGTTCTGGCTTAGGGGCGAGCGCACTGTGATACGCAAGTGTGGGCTGCTGCTTTTCTGCCTCCTAATAAAACCATCTATTTACTGTGGGTGTATTACAGAGGTTTGTGCCCTTTCTGTTTACCTAAGCACGCACACACACACACACACAAACACACTCCTACACACACCTGCAGCACAAGTAGCCGTTCTCCAACTCAATTCTGACTAATTACGCAAATGTATGTCAGCTGAAGTTGCCAGTTGACTATGTGTAACGTAAACTGGCAGTCTCGTTGCCATGGCATGCATGCCTGTGCTTTTCTGCGTCCTGTAGCGCAGGAAGCCAGCAGCACAGAGCTTTGCACCCCATTCCAAGCACTGATGAATATTTCAGTGTTCCGCCATCAGGAAGGAGAGAGATCCTTTTTTTTTCTGCTGGCGCTCCTCTGCTTCCTGTTTGATCTCTTTTAGTGTGTCACATGGTCCCAAAGTCCTCCAGTTTTGCTCATCACGCGGTGTCAGTGCCATCCATAATGGATAAAAGCAAGCACTTCGCATTACTATTCATGCCTTTTCTCCTAGTGCAATTCAGTTGCAACGCATTATTATTTAAATCAACCCGATGCCACCCTCCAACACAAACAGACGTAAATAAATGCACTCCAACTCATTCACGCACACATGCAAGCACATACCAAAGTGGTCTCATTAACAGGGGCGTCGCTAAACTTAAATAACATCGGAAGCTTAGCCCATTAGCGCCATGCCGCAATGCAAAGCTGCCTGCAAAGTAAATCATTCAAATTACAGTTGCATTTTATATACCGGAAAGGATAAAATATCAACTAAAAATTAAGAAAAAATTAAGACCGTGAAAACATACAATTATAAAAGAACAAATTAACAACAACAACAACAGTACTACTACTACTACTACTAATAATAATAAATTAACTTTTAGTTTTAATGGCTTTTTATAACTTCAATTTAAATAATTTAAAATGATTTAGTAGTAATAACAACAACAACAACAACTAATACTATATATACACACACTCACACATACAAGAAAACTTAGATGCATAATTCAGTGATTTGATTGACTTTACCAAGACCGAATGACACTAACACGGCTTCCAATAGGTTCCCCCCCCCCCCCGGGCAGACAGACAGATAGCAGCAGAAGTGTGAGGGGGTGGTAAAGTACAGTGCTGGGAGCTGCTCTGAAAAAGTTGCCTGCTAGGTAGCAATTCATTTTCGGTGAGAAAAGCGGGCGGGCAGGCAGAACGGAAAGTGGGAACAATCCCATGAAAGTGGCACGGATGAGCCATAATAGCAAGGCTTTGTGCAAGGACACCCTGCCAAATGTGCTCACAATTCTGTGAGAAATGTTACAAATATACAATAGCTATATTTAAGGCTACCCAAAAAAAGTGCCCCTTCACCCAAGGTCTAGCGACGCCCCTGCATATTGGTATTCACAGGTATTTGTACAGTATCTTTACATTTGAAAGTACAATAAAAAAAAAAAAATACAAAAAAACTTGTGTTTCCAGTGGAAAGCACTTGTCTGCCACAGTTTGGTTGCTCAATAAGGCACAATAACAGCCAGTCAGAACAAAGCCAAGATGAGTGGGATTTTGGACCAATTAAACTGTGTGGTGGGCGGGGCTACCCAGCATTATATAAATAGAAGCCAGACATGTGGATAGTTCTTAAAAAAAAAAAAAAAAAAAAAAAACAACTGTGTAAGGTTTATACTTAAAATAAAATTTGCCAAAGAGGTTAGAAAAAGGAAAAATACTCAAACTATATTGTCTGAAAACAAGTCTTATGCAACTTGGCTTCTCAAGTAAATAAATCCTATTTAAAGAGTATTTGGATATTTTCTACAAGAAAACTTGAAGAAAACAGCAATTAATGAAATGATTTTTTGCAGTGCGAGAACACTCTTGCCCTCTCTCTGATCTTCCATCTCATAATTAACATAAGCTCTCATCCCATGGGTGCTCAGATCCATTTCCATTGTTATTTTGGTGTCTTTTAATGCTATATGCTTGAGTTATCACAGATATTGACATTCAGAAATTATTAACCAAACTTCATCAGTCAGATGGCAGGAGGGCTGACTCTTTTGACCCCTTCACCAAGAAATCTATGAGAAAGGCTTTCCGGCTTGCTTCCATGAACATTGATTTAGCCTGCACGTCTCAAATTTCCTGAATATATTATAAGAGATATTGTATTTGCTTAATCAGTGAGGAAGGCAGGTAACCGTAATGTGATCTCTTCCAATAACTCTGAACTATTAAAGGCTAAGGCCTGTTTCACCCTGCATGCATAATCAGCACATTAGTGAAAAGCAAAAAATATATATTTATACAGTATATATTTAGAAAGAGAAAGAGTGTGTGCTTTCCAGTTTTAAAAAAGCATTATTTAAAAAAAAGAGAAAAATAAGATATATCTAGAACAACTGCAAAAGATGTCAAGAATATAAATAATATAGAGCATATTATTTTTAGATAATAATCTTATAGATAATATTATACATACATACAATATTACACAGTGCTGATTCTCCAGAAAATTTCTTATTTTTATATTTTTAATAAAAAAAATACTGATCAAGAAATTTATTTTTGTAAAGGAATATTGCAAAAGATGGTGTGAAGAAAATAGATTTATATGGCATATTTTCTTTTGTTTTCTGAGGAAGACGTGCAAAAAAATGGTGCCAAAATACATGCAACTGCGTTCCTGTTACACAACACTGCGCTGCTTACATGTACATTGTCAATGTACTGTAAACTCTTAGTTGGCTAACAAAATAAATACACGCAAATAAATGCTAACACTTGACATGTGACAAAGGCCAAAGATTTAACCTTGCTAGCAGTGAAAAATTCACTGCCGCAAAGATGGCAGACGTGTATGACTGATGGCGTTGTGGAAAATGAGAGCTGCTAATTGGGTGAGAGTCTCTCGCCAGCAGAGGCTCGTCTTCGTCTAGAAGGCCAGTAATAATGACCCATGTCCCTCCTTTCCCCAAATAGCCTCCAAGACTGCAGAGCTCCGCAGTCCTGCTGAACAAGTTACCCGGCTGCATGTGACTCGCCAAATATAACTCGAAACCTTACCACATCCCTGCTCGCCGTGAAGCTCTGCAGTCATCAAAGCAAAAGTTATTTATAGGGCCAAACAGTGTCTTTTGCAACAAAACAACATACTTGACACTGATTTAAGTGGCAGCCGGAAAAGAATTCAGTCTAAGTAAGTCTTTGGGCAAACTAACTCGCGTGGGCGGTAAACGTTAGCGCGATCCCTTGCGAGCGCAGAGAATTGAATGAATTCATGGGGTGCCGACCACAAGATCATTAGAACACAGCGTCTGGATTCTAAACAGCTTTTTTTCCTGTAACACCAACCAATTAAAGAGGAATCATGTTAGTAGAAGCTGACATTTTGTTCGGAATTTTCCATAAAAGTTCATGGGCTTGTAGTGGCCTTTTAATCTCACAGAAGGTAGGGATACAACAACATTGTGCTCGTTTCAGAGAAAAGTTTAATAAACTGTAGAAAATGCAGATGGCTCATTGTGCCTCGAAAGTACACTTCTTGTTTTGGTCTCTGAGAGAGACGGCACTATCCAAGAGCGGCCTAAAAGAGACAGCCTTCTCAGACATCATTTACAGAACAGTACATTCTGCTTTGAAAGAATAGTTCATTCAAAATCGAAAATTCTGTCATTATTTACTCTCCCTCATCTCATTCCAATCCTGTATGACTTACTTTCTTCTACAAAGCACAACAGAAGATATTCTGAAGAACACTGAGGTCCAAACAATATTTGATCCAATTGATCAACTAGATGTCTTACAGAAGGAAGTTATACAGGTTTGGAATAACATAAAGGTGAGGAAATAATAACAACTTTCACTTTGTGGGTGAATTTTCCCTATACTATATGAAACGCTACTGAATTTTGGACAGAGAAATTGATGAAAACATTTTCTCCCATTCCTGGTATAATCTATTTCAGCTAATCTCAGAATTAAACAAGTGTGAATAGTGGATGGTCAACCAAACGGTTCTTCCTGGTCTGGCTGGTTCTCTGCCAGAACAAGCTGCACTGTACACCAGATCATATGCCAAACGTCTGGATATGCGAGACTAATAATATCAGAGCTCAACAATAAGGATGAATCTGCTGGCTCGGGGCCGGTTTGAGAGGGTTTCAGGCCAGATGACAGAACTGTTACAAAATTTTACTTTCACGGATCTTGTACAACCATTTTTATGCCTTGCAAACAAATTCATAACGATTTTGTTACAGTTTTCCTAAAAATGCGTCTCTAAGTTAAATTTCTGTGTAATTAAAAAGATGTGCAATTTCTAGCTTTCTAGCTAATTTTTATAAATGAAAAACAAAATCATTTTTTGCAAAAAAAGTTATGATTTTGTTATAGTTTTCCAACAAAATTGTGTTAATGAATTTATGTGGAGTTAGCTGTATAATTTCAATCAAACTTTCAGAAATAAATAATATCAAAATAAAATATAAATAAGTTGCAAACAAATTCGTAATGATTTCATTATAGCTTCTAACAAGAATGTTTTAATGAATTTATGTAGAGTTAGCTGTATAATTTCAAATTTCTACCAAACTTTCAGAAATAATTAATATAAAAAACAAAGTTGCAGTCAAATTTGTAATGATTTCGTTATGGTTTCCAACAACAATGTTACTGAATTTATGTTAAAGTTAGACAGCTGTATAATTTCTAATTTCTATCAAACTCTCATAAATAAATTTAAAAATTATATAAAAAAAGTTGCAAACAAATTCATAATATTATAGCTCTCAACAAAATTGTTTTAATGAATTTATGTAGATTTACAGTAGCTGTATGATTTCTTCAATTTCAATTTCCATAAGTAATCAAATAAATTAAATAATTAAAATATATATTAATAACTTCAAGAAATTAAAACATTTAAAAAAAAATGAAAATTTTTACAAATGAAATCCTCAATAATTCTTCTCGTTGCACACTGAATGCGCACACCAACTGTGAACTTGAGCAAGGAATTACACTGCCATTCCAAGTCTAAATGCTCACAACCAATGTGGACAAAATCCAGATGTCTATGGCACGGTGCATCACTCAATCCATCACTGAACTGAAAATACCCAACAGTGTCATGATAACACTCCAATGAACACCACTGCAGAGGATAATAAATATTCATTCATTCTGTTGAATGGGCTTAATGCTGCGCTTACCGTCCCTGCGGCAGACCCAAGTATTCTCCTCCATCTAAGTGGCATGCATTTTTAATACTTTTTATCACATTCAAGGGAGTCGAGAAACAACTGTATGGGATTCAGGACCATTAACCACTCGAGGAGCCGAGATAACATTTGCGTTAACAGGTGTTAGCGCGCCTCTAGTGAAATGGCTCAGCGGCTTAGGTAATTCAAATAAGCGAAACGCGCAACTGCAATTTGTTGCAGGCAGTCAAATTTCACATAAAGCTTTCGTGCCACGGGCAGACCAACAATTTAACCCTTGGCCGGTGGCGTTGAGAAACAAAGGATAAAATCAATAATGAGACCGTATCGTTTTCTCAATACGTTCGAGCATGTCACGACTGAACCGTAAATCACCCTCGAAATTGTTTCCTGGTGGGGTCGGCCAGTCTACCATTGACCTTACAGTTGAATATTCACAGTCATTCCCATGAGACTAGGCCCACACAGCGCTTCCCGATCTTTCTCTCGTTCCAGCTGCTGCCGGGTCACTCCCGAAGGCCCGTCTCGCTGATGGGTCGGTCACACAAACACTTATATGCAACATGGATCCAGCCCACACAGGCGGCGACCTGCTTCGGTTTACTCACCCTTTTGCCCTCTTTCCCTGGTGCTCCTGGTTGACCGGGCAGGCCAGCGTCTCCCTGGGGATGATGGGTAAAGGATCAGGGTTTCAGTTCTCAGAAAGCATTGCAGTGCATAAAGCAGGCGGGTCTGGATCTAGGTTTCCACCAGTCCATGGTCATTAATGCTCTCAAAAACGTGATTACATCCAGAAGCAACATTAATGTTAAATATGAGGACATAGCAGCTGGCTCTGCCTGGACGGGTTTACATGCCAGAGCTTACTAAAGTGCTGAGAGACAGATGTTCAAACGGCATGTTCACAGCTCATGGTTGAACTTCATTAAGGAAGGCAAAAAAATTAAATGATTGAATAAATTCATGAAAATGCTGCTGAAGCGCTCACCTTTTCTCCAGGAATTCCTGGGGGACCCTGCACAAAAAAAAAAGAAATATAGATTCTCTGAATACACTTTAAATCATCCAAATTTGTCTCGATTTAAACAACATTTTTAGGCTAAGCTTTGTTATCCTAATCCTATCTTTGCACTAGCGTTCATAAGTTTGGGGTCTGTCTCTATTTATTTGATACAAAATACAGTAAAAACAGCAACATTCTGATATTGTTACAATTAAATTATTTTCTATTTTAATAGAATTAAAAATTTAATTTATTCCTGTGATTTTCAGCAGTCATTATTCCAGTCTTCAGTATCACATGATCCTTCAGAAATCATTCTAATATGCTCAAGATTTTTTTTTTTTTTTTGTGGAAACCATGATACATTTTTCAGGATTCTTTGATGAACAGAAAAAACAGCATTTATATAAAATATATATATTTTTGAAACATTTAAATGTCTTTAACTTTTGATCAATTTAAATCATCCTTGCTGAATTATTTCTTAATAAACAGAAATCTCTCAAACTTTTGGATGTAAGTAAATACAAAAATATCTTTTATAAAAAGTCACTCATTCAATTTGGAAATGCCAGTGTTTGCAAACAAAATAAAAATAAGTTTTGGGTAAATTTAGGTAAACATGCTGCCACCATATACTCAGAACATCATATTTTATGTTGTCTGTGAACATGAAATATATAACACAATACTGTCTTTCAGTAAATATATTCAGAACTAGATAGGAGAGACTGATCACAATTTTTAATACACAAGTTACTTTTTTATATTTCATTTTGACATAAAATAGCCAGCTGAAAATTCTCTTTTTATCGCCGTTTAATTAAAAACACACTGGATATAAGACAACAGGCTTTCTCTATGAATCATGAAAAATTCTGGGAAAATCCAGGAAAAGGTGGATATCAGTAGTAAAGTGCTGCCTTACAAGCACTATAATACAATTTTCCAGAAAAATCTGTCAAATTGGCACTGTTACATGTAGAGTTTTAAAACACAAAAACCAAATGTGTCTTTACCTGGTCCCCTTTTTGAGCTTGCTGCTCAACCTAGGAGAAAGCAGAAGACAGATTATCATGCGTTTCATCAAACAAAGCCAGCAATTAAGTTCAGCTGTTAACACTGTTAGAACAAAGGTCAGGAACACATATCATTACAGTACATGACCCATTGAAAGGACAAACCGCATGACCAGTTACATACACACAAGACACACACAGACAACCTTTCAGATGCAGAGTAAAACAGTGTGGTGTTATCTTTCAGCTGGCATCCTCGAAAATACTGACACATCTTAGAAACAGCTGCAAAAATAGCCATTCACTCCTGGCGTTCGGTGAAAGTCGGAGAACAAGAGCTTTAAAGGCTCCTAAAACTGTCAGAATGTAACAGGGGAGAGACGGCCTGTGATGTTAGAGGTCGTAAATAAGAGCGACAGACGTCTACAACACCAACACCCATAACATAATATAAAAACCTGAAACGTAAAATCAAACATGTCGGCTACATGCCATTTGTTTAAACATCAAGAATTTCAGCCGCTAAAGCTTTAGATGTTTTTGTCTTGCACGATTTACAACTCGACTACAAGAGGGAGTGGTGATATGGCAAGCGTGTTGTCGGCTCTCACATTTGAATCCCTGGTATTCCTGCTTGTCCTCATAAAATGTAAAATTAGCATGAGTAAATAACTGTTATGCCCTGATATAGTTCCGCTGGGGTTGGTTTAATGTTTATGTTACATAAAGGGCAGGAGCTGCAGTACTATATCCTTACACCCAAAGAATATACATCCCATTCTGGTGTCTTATGAGATGTAGTGGACGTGTCCCTCATATAATGTGTGGAATTATTAGCCCTCTACTTGCAGGACACGTCTAACCTCCAGTCTGTCCACACTGCTGTTGGTCGCCCCTGACTGAGCATGTGTGGGCTCTTTATTTATTTGCTTTAGTTGATGATGAAGAGCGTGAATGCAGTATTTTCAGAATTAAAATCAACATGAAACATTGCTTACAACACATTTTACAATACCGCTGGTCAAAAACATGTTTTTGAAAGAAGTCTCAACAAAATTGCATTTATTCAGTCAAAACACCATAAAAATATTGTGAAATATTATTGTAATTTCGAATAACTGTTTTCTATTTTAAAATAGTTTCAAATGCAATTTATTCCTGTGATGCAAAGCTGAATTTTCTTCATGAGTACTCCAGTCTTCAGTGTCTTATGATCCTTCAGAAATCATCCTAATATGCTGATTTGCTGCTCAAGAAACATTCTTATTATAATCAATGTTGAAAATAGTTGTGTTGGGTTGTTTCATATTTTTGTGGAAACTCTGACTATACATTTTTGATGAATAGAAAGCTCAAAAGGAAAGCATTTATTTGAAATAGAATTTATGGCAACATCATAAATGCCTATACTGTCACTGAATTTAATACAGCCTTACTGAAAATATTAATTGCTTAAAAAAAACTGAGTGCACTTTTGAACTTAATCAGACTTATTACAGACTAAATCAGCAAGTAAAATAATAAAAAAAAGTGTTATATGCTTCATCAGGATCATAGAAAGTGGCCATACTCAAATGGAGCTGAAGGTGAGGTTAATAAAAGTAATTCTCTCTCAGCTTTGAAACTCTGTTTACCAGTCTTTTCTAGTGTATAAAGATTGTTTGTTTCATTACACCCTGCTTGAGCACCTTTCTCACATCCGTGTCAGCAATTAGTAGTGTTAACCATTTCCTAAAACCTTAGCAATGACTCTCTATAAATCTCATTTCAGTGCTTAATGCATATCATTAATAATGCAATTAAAAAGAGTCAGTTTTACATTGAGCTATGAACTAACATGCAGTGTTGCTGTAGGATGGAGCGAGATGCGTACCGAGAGTGTTCCCGGACCTGGCGGGCCTGGATCCCCCTGAAACAGAAATACGAAATCCAGAGGAGTGAATACTGTACAAATAACAGCAAATCATCTAAATAGCAGTATTTTGTTCCTAAAATATCCAGAGATGAGTAAAGCATAATGTACAGTTAACACACCATTGGCACATTATAAGTCAGGTCTATTTATGTAGTCTGTTTATGATCAACTTAACTGTATAATATCCCACTTATTACACAGTTTAGTGGCAATTAAATAAAAATATCTGACCACACATTTCTGTGACTGACCAATCAGAATCAGAATAGTTGTGCAATACTGAGAAATTATGCAAATCCAAATGTAAATAATTCACTTAAAATAACCTGCACTATGGTTTTCTACTCCTATTTCCACATGTTTATTCAGGGTAAGCTATTTTGGGAATAGTTCACCCAAAAGTGAAAATATTGTTCCACATTTTAACAGAAAACTCCTTCATGTTTTAAAGAAACATCTCCTCCCGTGTTCCCCAGAAGAAAGAAAGTCATACAGGTTTGGAACGACATGAAGGTGAGTAAAGGATGACAAAAAAAGTTTCATTTTCAGGAAAACGATTCCTTTAAGAATAATTCTGTGAGACATACCTGAAAAAAAAAAAAAATATCATAATAAAACGACCGGGCTGTTCCTATATCTGTGCTTATCTGCTCTTTAATAAAGGACTTTCATATATTCAAGGTTATGAAATACAAGCGGAGACATCAGTTTAAGTCGAAACCCCTTGACAAAAACAGGCAGAGCCTTCCTCAAATTCAATTTAAATCCACAGAAACTCCACATCAAAGTTTGCAGAAATATAAAGTTGTGAACACCTAAAGCTGGCCCGTTTGAAGATATTCCGAGTCATTCTATGTTTGAAGAGCGTGACGTGTCTTTCCGACTGTCAGTTTCAATCCGAACTAACGGTTTTCCTCCCTCCCTCTGTCTGACTGGGAGATGAGATGAAAAGAAGCTGGTTATTCTCTGCTCTAACGCAGAGGAGCTCATTAGAACTTCAAGGCTTGAAAACACTGCATTGACAATTAGGAAAGTGGTACAGGCAAACAAGAAACCAGAAGTACTAAAGACAGAAATCAGTACATGGCAAAAAGAACAGCTAATAACATTGATCTGGTTGTTTGGTGTTAACCCGTTCTGTGGAACGGGCCCAAAATGGGGTTGGGAATCAGACAATGAGGCCCCAGACTACATCTGTTTCATTGAAGCCCATCTTCCTAACTGGGTTTTCACTAGATGATGGAAACTCCAGAAGGACGGAAGGAAAGTTCTGGGATTAAAGAAGCATCAAGAAGCCTACTGAATACATTCACACATATATGTAATTATTACCATGGATACACGTTTGTGAAAACAAACAAAAATGATGTTTACAGTACATTGATGCACTTAAAACGAAAGCGTTTGGGAAAAGGCATTGCACTGGAACTTAAAGCAAACACTGCAAAAAAAAAAAAAAAAAAAAAAAAAAAATGATGTTTCCAAATAAGTATTTTGCACTGTCTTCCAGTAGAAAGAAAGACATTCTCTGATAATTTATTCAGTTTTTTTTTTAATTACTTTATTTTAAGTGAATTTAATTTTTATTTTAGCAGACTGGCTAAATGTTTTTGTCTTGTTTTTAAGCATAAATATACATTTTAAGGAGATTTATGAAGACGTGTTCAACCCTCTGGTATGCCTTACCCATTTTAAATGCTTTAATATAAAAATATTTGTTCTTTGTTTTTACAAAATAACTGAAATTCATATCTGCGTTAATTGAAAGCATGCCACAGATCCTGCAAATAAGAGATGAACCTGTTCAAAATCTGAAACATTCCTTTAATATTTACACACAATCAGAGTTACACTACATCTTATGTGTTCTTTTTTGTTCTCACGTAGAGTACATTATGGTTTTCCCAGTCACTACAAACGTGACTTCCAGTAATAAAATTGATTCTCACATCCCACAAAATGGAGCAGCATTACATGTGCCTGATTTACAGAGGCATTTACTATATGCTACACACAGCACAAGCAATATAAGCTACACGATCAATGATTGCATGTTTTCTTGTACCATCAGTGGCTATGGTTCTTAAAAGGATTTTAGTAAATTAATATCATAATATAAAAAGGATGCCTTTACATTCCACAACCAATAACTGATTCAAACAGTTACTGAAGTGACAAGGTCTGCGTTCACTCTTGGCTGAGATATTGATCTATATTATATACAGTATATGAAATATATGGCTCGTGAAACAACATACTAAAGTTTGATGTTGAAACTCACATCTCAGGATTTGGTCTTGTGTACATAGCATGTTAAATCAGTGTCAATAAACATGAGTCATTCTCATAAAAATGTGTCATCTGTGCCCCATTTATGTCCACATGGATTACTACTGATATAAATCAACAGGAAATTAAACTACACATCATTATTAGAGACACATTTGATATTTTTATCTTGACATAATGAGAAATTTAACTACTTAAAGTTTCTTAAAAAAACAAAAATTGTAAAGACCCCAGACTTTTGAATATTAGTGTAACTTTTTTACTCAGAATATCAGCCAGTGCATGTCCCATTCACTATTACATTTTAATTGATTATGTAAAATAAGAATTTACATAAATATTTATCTTCTAAAATATTTCAATATGTAATTTTTTCCTAAAAGTGTTTTATGCAGCTGCTTATGAACTCATGTTTGTCACTCATTTTCTGTTCAACCCTACTATGCAGACATTTCCTCCTTTAAATTCTGTAGTTTGACCTTTCTGATGTCATATCTGAGATCTAACAAATAACTATTGACATTCTGCAAGGCTGTCACCACATATTTATGATTGGATGGGTTGCAGAATCTGCCACTGAGAAACCAATATCCGCTGACCGCTAATCTGAATATTGGTCTGGAGGAGTCTCTGGTAGTAATGGCCTGGGCCTGAGATGAGAAAAATATGAGTTCTAGAAAGTTTAGCAGTGACATTTTCTAACTTTAAAATGTTAAAAGGATAAAAATAAAAAAAAAGAACCTTGAAAATGCTCAGGCAAGTATGACTCACATATATAGACCTCTGTGGCTTTCTATATACTGTATAGAAAAATTCTGGAAAGCTCACTGACTGAAAAACATCCCTAAGATCATAGAGACTCTGCCTCTATCTCTCTCTGTGCTACAGTTTGTAAAGGTTGGTACAAGAAATCAGACTTGCAGGGCGACTTACTTTATCACCTTTGAGACCAGGTAGGCCTTGAGGTCCAGGATCTCCTTTCAAACCCTAAGGAGACATAAAGAACAAGAACCAGTTTAATCACAGAGTCCGGCTCCTCACAGCATCCTGACAGGACAACTTAGGGGAAAATCTTTCCAGTCAGCAGACGATGCATCAGTTTGACTTCCCCCAAGTTAGGAATTCAGCAGGGAGCCGCTCCAGCCATCATATAGTGAAAATCATGTCAGTGAAGCACAGCGGCTTATCTCACTGATGGCGAGAATGAATGTCTCTAGGTGTTGAGATGGCCTCATTTAAATGACAAATGTTTTCTCACTTCTGTGCTTTTTAGTGAATGATTTGCACAAATTGCACACCCTAAATATACACACAAAACCACACACTCGTTTTCTCAAGCCTTGCAGCTGGAGCCGGGATTAGAATTCCCATCACCTGCCTGCCAGGGCTTTGTGAGAGGGAATCTGATTGGAGATAAGGCAAAACCACAGGCAAAGTCAAAAATGCTAGTGCTGAAAAGCAAAAGAGAGGACAGGTGGGGGGAAAAAAGGAATACAAGAAGGTGAGGGAGGGAAAACCGGCCGAGCAGAGGTGGCTGATAAATGAGGCCTGACATGTATCGACAGGCTAAATTTACAGCGGCTCTTGTTAGGTGTGACACATCAAGACCGGCAGCTACACAGAGAGAGATTTCTGAAATAAGTCAGAAGGTACTTAGAGAGACGGGAACGCTGGCCCTCAAAATACAGCAATTTGTCTTAGTTAAGCTTTCGAGTGAGACTATTAATACTGAATTATATTAGGGCCAGATGAGTGGATCGTCCTTTTTTAAATAATGTCTCCAAGTTCACGGATAGAGATGCGACTAATTTACTCTTATGATGGCGAGGCTTGTCAGGACAGTTGAGCGAAAGCTTGGGCTCGAGAACACTAATCTGGAGCCCTTCTCCATAAAACAAGGTCAATACAAATAAGATGCGTAAATCTGGCAAGCCTCCTTTTGCATCAGCTGTCTTACTATGAGACTCTTTTTTTGTGAAAATTATGATCGTGAGGCTATATAAAAAAATATGATTATTGTATTTCAATATTTTAGTCATGTAATTTTAGCAGTTCCTATTCACTTGCGCTCTTCTGAACAATGGCCAATAAAACTGCAAGAGAGCACCAGTTGCTTGCTTACTAATTTGGACCATGCTTAATAGAATAGAATAGAATAGAATAGAATAGAATATGAAAATAAATACATATAAAAATTAAATAAAAGCAATAAAATCCCCCCAAAAATTATACATCAAAACAAAAAAGTTAATTAAAATAAAAAAAATAATATTAAAAAAAATATATATATATATATATATATATATATATATATATATATATATATATATATATATATATATATATATATATATATATATATATATATAATAAATTAAATGTAATTAAATTAAAATAAAAAAAGAACATAACTGCTTCCATAACTTCTTCCAATAAGAGATTAATATTAAAAAATAATTTAAAAGAACAAAATACATAAAGTACATAAAATATATTATTATAAATAAATTAAAAATGTCAAATTACTTGTCCCCAACTCACATGCAACACTCTTCATGTGACAGAGTTTTCTCCTACAATTTAACATATTAATTGTTGCATAATGATTATTAAATATTTAAATATTATTTCACACTATTTAAAGAAATTGGGCATTATGCACTGTATACTTGCAGTGCTCAGCAAGTTAGCGTTCCATTTTCAACATGTCCTCAATCCAGCGAGCGATTACTTTCTACGCCTATCGTTTCCCGACCAATCTTTGGCTGAGGCTATCAAAGACAGACGCAAGTAAGAATCTGCACTTGATCAGGATTGCAGTACTGTGAAAACGTAGGTGAAGGGAAGCTCACATTGGGATGGCATGATGGAGGTTAGACCTCGACCGCTCTTAAATGATGTATGTTCAGAGGGTTCTTTGGAGAGAGCACTCCCGTCCTGCTTTCAGCACAATCTAATGACTCCTTGAGGGAACAAGTGCACCTTTCCTTTGTTGTCCCCACCTCCCCAAGAGCAGCCCCAGTTAAGAACAGCTGCATTCGCCCTTTTCAGAGGGACTTGATTTGAGCTCCAGGCCTACAGGCTGTTCCGACCTCGGGAGTGAGGATGGAGAGACTGACTACATAGTTAGCCTCTGCTCGCCCTGGCCACTTCAGCCTGAGCGGGGAGGTGAAGGATGGGTTAAAATCAGGGCTGTGTCCCTCTCTCCGTCTCGTCACGCCAGTGTGAGGTCAAAATGCCGCAGGGATCTCTGCTCACTTGCCTGATAATTATGTACTGCACAGCGCGTCCTGGCTGCAGAACAGGCCAGGTCACAATACAATCTGGCTTCTTCCCAATACAGAGGCGCGCGCACACAGCGCTCCCAAGAAGTTTTGGACACTGTAGCAGCACTTGATATATGAATATCATCACATCAGATTAAATATTAAATCAAGAGGCTTTGATTATGTTTTAAAGAAATAGCACAATTAAAACATTTCACAAAAACATCTTTCTATGGAAGCAGGGGCCTGTTTCATAACAAAAGTTTACCAAATAAGCCAGACTTATCTCAGTTAGTCTGACTTATTTGAACCAAATCAACTGACAATATGTCAGACTAACTGAAATAAACCTGGCTTATTTGGTAAACTTGTTTTATGAAACAGCCCCCAGGTTTCTACCTCAGAGCAAAAAACAAATTCATTTAATAATTTAATTTAATTTCTAAGGTTGAAACAGGCTTCCATAGGTTTCAAATTCTAAAACAAGAAGTTGAAAACTTGGTGGTTATGCTGCTAGGACACCTGAACAGATCAGAACAGAACTGAACAGAACAAAAACAAACAATAAAGGCTTCCACAGGCTTCAAATTATAAAACAAAAGATTTCAAATATAGTGGAAACGTTGTTTCATAAAACAAGTTTACCAAATAAGACAGGTTTATTTTAGTTAGTCTGAATTATTGTCAGTTGTTTTGGTTCAAAATAAGTCAGACTAACTGAAATAAGGCTGGCTTGTTTGGTAAACTTATTTTATGAAACAGCCCCCTGTAAGACTTCATACAACAACTCAAAACAAAACAAAAACACCAAAAATAAATAAAACAAAAACCCAAACAGACAAACCAAACAAAATGAACGAAAACAAATGAACCAGAAGGAACCAAATGAAGCCAAACAAAACCAAACCAGATGAAACCAAGTAAACCTAAAAACCTAAACAAACCCAGATGAACAAAACCAAAGTAAACAAAACAAAATCAACCAAAAACCAAACCAAACAAAATTAAACAAAACTGAATGAAGCCAGACAAAATAAAATCAAAAGCAAACAAAAATTCACATTGACACCATTTGTTTAAAATAATAAAAGTTCGTTCTGAGAAAAGCTTTAGTATACATTTGTTTGGATGCCAGTTGATTCAGTATTTTATTAAGAGTGATTTAAGTATCCAAAAGTGTGCAAATCTGGCTAATGTAAGCACACAGATGCTTGCAGACATGTTTACAGACATAAACATTCACAAACATAATACACATTCTACAACACCTCAAATACACATTTAATGCGCAACTGATTTCCACAGATTTTTTTCAGCTGTTGGTTGAGATCAAATTTAAATTAAAATGAACACAACCCATCTCAGAGGCATGCAAGTTTTAAGCAGAGAGAACTGTTGATATGCTGAATGGCAGGCCTTCAAAGACCTTTGGAACAAGATCCAGTGGAGTAACAGAGATATCTCATGCTCTGGCCACAAATGCCAAGGGGGTTACGCCAGGAAATGCTTTTTGAGAGTTTCCATTTGCTCAGCAATTCATTGCTACAAACGTTTGAAGTAGTAGAGCGCAGGATGATACTATCGGAATCAAACTTTCACTTAGGAGCTGCTTCATTACGAATTGGAATTTGTCTATCATAAATCTCACTGAACTCTACATTTCAAATAAACATTTTAAGTATGTCATATCAAAAATTCTTTCGTCTGCTAATCAAGTATTGAAAAACAAATTTGCATCTTTTCATAGCTCAGGACATCTAAATTAACGCTACATGTAACCTGTCATATTCTGAAGGATAGTGTAACTAACATGCCATGTTATGCTCTGAGCGTCTCAACGGACAAGTGATACACGGCGTCATGCACATTCCTTTCGAAGCGTTCTCATGTAACCCCTGTGGGCCTCAGATATCAGGTATTGACTTTAAAAGACTTAAATTAGTCAGCCATTAGAACGAATTGACTCAGGGTGGTGACTCTGTGAATAATGCCATATGTCTTGAGGTACAGTAGATTAATCAAATTTCTTACATCTTTCCCAGGTGATCCCACATGAACAGCTCTCCAGCTGCTGCAGTTTCACCCTTGCAATCAGAGTAATGACACAGCATCAAAACGAACACTGAATCTACAGCGCTGTGGCAAAAGAAGTGACATTCTAGCAGAGTTGTGGCCTTGCAGTCTGAATTGAGTGTGATGAGACACAAAGACTGGGTGCCACAAAATACTACCAAGACAATAAACAGACAATTTATGAGATTAATAGAAGAATCAGATAGATATTTCATGTGCAGTGTCCTCGCCACTTGTAGACAACAACAATCATGCTGCAAAACTAGCTTGATTCACAAACAGATGATTCATATGAGCTAGTTCTTTTAATCAAAAGGACTCACAAATCAGTTTTAAATACATAATTTAGCAGTATGAATCATTTAAATGACTCACTCGGTGACTCATTTGGACAATTCTTGACTAGAAATGAATCTTGAAAAAGGAACTGAGAACTTATTCTGCTTGACCATATTTTAGCAGCAAATTAGGAGTTTAAGAGGCAAAAGTTGCAGTTAATAGTAAGAATTAGTGAGAATTGAGATCTTAAAAAGTGTGACCATATATATTATGTGCTTTATAAGTACTAATAAATAGGCAATATGCATACATACATATACACACACATACATATATACACACATATACATATACACATATATATATACATACACATACATATATACACACATATATATATATATATATATATATATATATATATACACACATACATACGTGTAGTTAAAGGTATCTGAACCATAATATTCATAAAGATTCATGTTCTATACAGTATATGTAATATGTATCCTAAACTAAATTAGGGTATTGTGTATCCTATATCTGTTTGCACCAGCTTTGATTGTGTACATTTTAACACTGGAAATGTTGAACAACTATCTACATGCAGATGCAACAAAATCAGTGCACATGCACATTAGCGGTCTGGCTGTCTGCAATCAACATGCTGTACAAAACAAGGCCACAGCTCAATTTAATGTGAGATTTGAAAGCGCTTCATACTTAAAGAAAGAGTGGAAACTGGAAAATTCTGACTTTTCAACATCAAGGGCAATCATATTTAATGAGGGAAGTTTGGAAAATGCCTCGATTATGTTAAGAAAATGCAGCAGATTTTCAAAGAGCAGTTGAAGGTAGCTTTGTTAAAGAGAGTCATCTGTTTTTGCATATCCACTCAAGCACGCCTTTTCAGAGGAAGTAACTCGAAAATCTCAGCCGATGCTATCTACAAACCATCTGCCACTCATGTTCATGAAATAGCCATTCATTACAGCAGTAAGGATTTTCCCAAGGAAATGTCAAAGTATTCTTTGTGTCTCATATCTGATATTGCACACTCACATTCTTAAACAATTGCAACTCTCACACTGACGTCATGTAAATACCACAACACCGAATACACGCCTCTGCCCAGATTTCTCGACAAACCATGTAAAACACTGGCACAAAATTCTCATCTCACAGCTGTGAACTAAGAAGCGATGATACATGTCTATTTTCAATGTCTAGTAAGTGAAGCTGAGTAGGTTACATCTGCCATAAAGCATTTCTGAGGGAAAAAAATATGAATGTATTTACAAAGATAAAGGACTGTTAACTCTCAAATGCAAGCTGCCTTCACTAATAAGACTTATAATTATGTACAGAAATTTGTGTTCCACCAGATTCAAACCAAGTGTGCATATACTGTACATTAATGTGTTTATTTATGTTTATTTATATTTGTTTTATGCATGCACACAAATACTCTCATTCTAATACTGATGAATGTGGATTATTTTAGAAAACTGAGCACATGCCTGCAGCTAGAAATTAGCATAATACAACCCAAACCATCTCCATATAAAGACTTTTTGCCCAACCTCTCTCTTTGAACAGCTATTTGTCATATAGGATGCGTTCTTGTTTTCAAAAACAGGCAGAGCAGAGTAGAACAGACTGAAGGGTGCTAAGATGCATTTTTAGATTTTTAAATTTAAATTTTAAATTTCACAGTCATTTAAAAATGCAAAACTCTTGGTTCAAGATGCTGATCAAAAAACAATGAAAACAACAGAAAAACACTGCTTACGCATCCAAAATTAAAACTAGAGAGTCAATTTTCAATATTTGAATAAGTATAATAATTTAATACAAAAAGTAAACATCAGTAAACAAACAGAGGAAGAAAGAATAATAGATCACAATGGTTGACCAACAACAGCGACCTCTACCAATAGCTGCCTCATTTCTACATTGCATTCGAGATGAACAACCAAACGAGAAGGGCCTCCTAAAGTAAGCAAAAGGCTATACTTTCATCAAGAGAAAATGTAAACCAGATCTGACAATCTATACATTCATCCATGTTTTTGTACTGAAGCAGAAATCAGAAAGTTCTCTCTTACAATGAGCTAAAATCTCTTCCCACCATTATATTATTTAGCAAGAACAGCAGTCTGGCAAAAGAGTGTTTATTTTCATATCAAAACTCAATCAGAACTGGCCACAATGGGTGTTGCTGAAACACTTTTATGGCCAGCTGAATGACATGGGAGGCTGTTCAGTCTAAACACCCCCCCAAAAGTATGGCTAAATCTATCAGACGGGCTGTAAAACTGCCTGTCACCACAGCAATATAAATCAAGGATAGGGCCACTGTACCCTTGCCAATGTCCCTGGCTGGAGAAAAAAAAAAAAAAATTGACAGTCTCCAAAATAAAAGATGACAACCACTTGAAGTTTCTCATCTAATCCATTACACACACAAGTTGTCCAGAAAAACAGGTATATGCAAGTATTCTAAAAGCAATGTGCGCCATCCTGAAATATACTCTTGTATAGAAATAAAACTATAAATGAAAAAAAAAACAAGAAATACCACGGAGAAGAAACCATAATCCCTTTTCAAAGAGCACTAGGTATGATATTTGTATTTATGTCCTGCAGTAAATGTCTGTGGAAAACAAGAATGCATTAAGCGTTGTTGTTTTGTAAGCCCATTAATGATTCATTGAGTTCATCTTTTCATCAAATATAGAATTGTACTTGTACTTCGGTGTAATGCTGACACTTCTGCACACATTTTCCACACAAAAAAAGATATTGCTCTAAAATGTCCAAAAGAAAAGCTCAAGAAAAAACGGTGAAAAAAAATTCAAATCATATATCTCTTTATACATTTATACAAAGTTTGCTAATCCAATTCTAAAGTGCTGAAGTCTTAAAATATTAACAAAAAACATATTTTGTAAGTATTCCTCCAAGAACTTGCTTTAATTAAACATTATGAAAAGTCAAAATGCTTTTTTTTCTTTTTTTAATTATTAAAGAAAAAATGAATAAAAAAAAAAAAAAAAAAAAAAAAAAAAAAAAAAAAAAAAAAAAATCAATCATCATCATAGCCGGGAGTCCTTGGATGATGTAACAGAATTTCTGTCTCTGACTGAACAAAAGATATGATTTCAAAACTCACATACAGTGCTCAGATCTATCAAAACAAAGCAATATAAACTTCAATATAAAATACCCACATTTTATAGTTTTTATTCTTACTGTATCTCAGTCTCATTTGCTTCATTCTAAAAAATATAGGACAACATTGTCTTCTGTGAACTTACAATTGAAATAGATGTACCAGCATGTACTAAAGGATCAGATGTGCTTAATGGTCTAGCAGGTGAGGCTGACAGCTGCATGTTGGACCTCAGAAGACGCTAATATGTGACAGCAGTGAGAATGGCGGACAATATGTGCACCTTGCTGAGCATTTGGTTTCTACAACATGTCACGACAACTCTTAGTTACGTTTGATTCATTGGAGATCCAATCCAAACTATTTGGTCTCTGGTCCTTCAGTGCTGTGTAACAATGCAGCTTTGCACACTGCCAGTGGAAGGATCTAACTGTTCGGTACAAGGATGGGCAAAAAGAATGTGAGAACTGGCTTCCTTTCAATCTAGGAGTGTGAATTTAAAGTGAATTCGCAAAGCTGCAAACAAATTTGAATGTTAAAGTTTAATTCAGTGAAATTCAAAAAAATTTAAGAGTCACAACAGAAGTACTTCGTAGTTCAACAAAAGTTGAGAGACAAATAATAATTTATCATTAATTTGGACCAAGGGGCCGTTCACACAGAACACGTACTTGCGTCTAAAAGCGCGAGATGCAGTGCTCAGGAATGGCTTTAAAAAAAAAAAAAAAAAGCGCAGCGCAGAATGCCTCCTCCGCCATGTTGCCGTCAAATAAAACCGTTGCTACTGTAAACAAAAGCTTGTGATGCTTGCCCAGCCTTCAGGGTCTTCTGATTGGTCCACTGTTTTGGAACTGACATTGATAAGCAGCACTGTGTGCAAAAGTTGAAATTCTTTTAACTTGACACGGCTTCTCAAAAATGCAACGCTGCAATAGACGCGAAATATGAGTGCAACAGTCATACACAACTGTCTAGCATGTGTTTACATAGAAAAAGCGTATTGGAATAGATAAACGTGTTCTGTGTGAACGGCCCCTAATTCTGCATTTTATGCTCTGATATTGTAAAAGTAAAATTTTTGTACACAAGCTGACAAAAAAAACCCTAACATCAATAATTTAAACTGCACCATATTGCACCACAAAATCTTCAATGTTTTCAGGTAACTTAATATCCATAACATATGGACATCAAAATTGGAGTCTATAATACAGATGATAAATTTAATTAGAGCATTCAAAGAAATGCAATTCCACCATACACTGGACCAAAAAAAACAAACAAAAAAAAAACAAAAAAAAAAAAAAACAATTTCACAATTACAAAGAAACGGCAAGTAACACATTGAATTAAAAGTGTAATTTTGAAGTAGAAAGACTGAAATAGTATTTTCCAGTAAAACATAGTCCAACAATCTTTTATTTACAACTTTTTATAGTGTGGCTCATAGAATGAAATTCTATTTGTCATTAACAACAAATTAAACACAAATTCAAAATCATTCATGTTTCCAAAAACACACCATATATTGTATGATACAGCTCAACTCACTGTAAAACTGAACAGTGAAATTAATTAAATGAGTTAATTTCACTCAAATAATAATGAAAGTTCATTGGACTTAATTGAAGTGAGTTCTGTAAACTCAAAATGTCGTTGTAGCAAGCTGAACTTAAAATGATTGAGTTTTCTAGTTCCTAGCATGCTTTGCATCAGACAACAAAGAAGATAAATGTTGAAATTAAGTGTTATTTTGTGTGTTTTGCACAAGATTAATACAGGGAGGCATAAGTTAGTATGTTGTGTTATGTTTAAATCTAGATTAAAGACACATCTCTTTAGCCAAGCATTCACATAATGCATCTTATAATCTTGTACTGCAGTTATACCTGATCAAATGTACATTATTATTCTTTAGCTTGGGTTGAACAAATCATTTTTGCTTGGATGGAACAGCAGCTACGCTAATTACGTCTCTATTTGTTTCTCTGTTTCTGCCACGGGATAATTATAGGAATTACTGAAGCGTCAGTCTGGATCCAACCCTTAAATGATCTGAGATGACCAAACACCTGAGAAGAGATGATGCCAACCCCTCAGAGGACCTCAGCGGATGCCAACCCTCAGACAACATACAGAATTACCAAATTTTGCCACAAGTTAAATATATTAAGTTTCTACAATATATAAATATATTGTGGAAACTTAATTTCCTGTAAAGCTGCTTTACAACGATTTGTATCGTAAAACGCGCTATACAAATAAACTTGAATTATGTTAGGATTTATTTTTGGTTATGTTGGTTTTGTAGTGTTACCATTATGGTGAAGAGTAGAGCCTGTGGTTAGGTTGAGGACGGACAGCAAAACTTAAAGACTATATATACTGCATGTTGTATGATATTTACATACAAGTGTATAGTGAGAGTCTTTTTGATAACTATATTAGCATGTGCTAGTGTGATTTTGCTAACTAGCACTTAATTATAAAATGAGCTGTTTATGGAAGCAAGTTGTTTGTAAATATCATTATGATGAGTGGGGTGGGATCATGGAAGAGAGGCTTGGCTCCCACGGCTCTCAGCCCCGCCACATTTGTCATAATTTTAAGCTCTACTAACTTAAAAAAAAATTGAGTTTGTTTACTCAAATATTTTGAGGCAATAAGTTTCCTCAAATGTTTTGAGTATTCTTAACTTATCGGGTTTTAGTTCTAGCAACATCTAGTTCACAGTGGATAATACTGGTTCGTTACTGTAGGCTACCCTGTTTGAGTGTTTACTAAAACTGCCTATTGTTCTCTAATGAGATTCAATTAAACTGTTTTAGTGGTTCTGCATCAGCTCATAATTACAGTTCGCTCTCTGTGATGCACAAAGTGCCACCCCATGCTCTCCAGGGGCCAAAGAAACAGTCTCTCTCTCTCTTTCTGTCTATAAGTCAGTTGTGTTCTCTTTGGTCTGATCATGGCGAGATGATTACGAATTGGACATTCTTAACTACAGCATGCTAAATTGCCCATCTGCATAAAGGGATTTATATATACACATGAATATGTATGCCGTTCATTGCAAACTCCTAACAGAGCTGCATTGGTTTCCAAGGCACAGCAAGTCTATGCAAATGTGTTTGTTTATTTGCCTGTAACGCAATAAAAGAGAATGTAGGAGAAAAGGGAGCATTTGCTTTTTAGAAGTACTGACAGCATGAACCCAGACTCCACTATAGCCGTGACTTTGCAGCTAAATCAAATATTAATAGCACGAAATGGAAATCAGAATGTGAATTCTCCTTGCGTTCAAGGTGATAAACTGAAGCTGTTTACCTTTTCACCTGCAAGGCTCTGCCCTCCCATCAGGCCAGGTTTACCCGTTCACCAGAAGAAAACTAAACTAGACTCACTTTTGAGGATAGAAATTGTCCAGTGCTTTCAAGGCAATAAAAGAACAGTGTTTAGTTTAAGGAAACTTTAGCCCATGAAGTAAGGAAAAGTTTAAGGAAAGCTTGTATTTTAAGTTTTGGATTTGCATAAATTTGTCACATTAAGGAAGTGTGATTGAGAATGACTGAAGCTTACAATGCCAAGTTCATGGTTTTGAAAGTCTGCAGCAAAATGGAAGAGAATTCAGGGCTTTTTAGACAAGTTTAAATGTCAAGTTTTTAGACAAGTTTATGACATCTTAAGAAAGTGAAAAGAACACATGAAAAATTGTGACTATTACTTAATGGATTACAGTGAACCATAACCCTGTGACTATGATCAACAATATGGAAACAAGCACTAAAAGAATTCTGTAAAATACACCACAGTGTACCATATTAAAGGAACACTCCACTTTTTTGAAAATAGGCTCATTTTCCAACTCTCTAAGAGTTAAACAGTTTAGTTTTACCGTTTTCGAATCCATTCAGCCGATCTCCGGGTCTGGCGGTAGCACTTCTAGCGTAGCTTAGAGTAGATCATTGAATCTAATTAGACCGTTAGCATCTCGCTCAAAAATGACCAAAGAGTTTCAATATTTTTCCTATTTAAAACTTGACTCTTCTGTAGTTACATCATGCACTACGCAAGACTGACGGAAAATGAAAAGTTGCGGTTTTCTAGGCCGATATGGCTAGGAACTATACTCTCATTCCGGCTTAATAATCAAGGAAATTTGCTGCCGTACCATGGGTGCAGCAGGCACAATAATATTACGCAGCGCCTGAAAGCAGTCCCCAGCTATATCATAACTAGCTACCTAGCTGGGGACTACTTTCAGGCGCTGCGTAATATCACTGCACCTGCTGCACCCATGGTACGGCAGCAAAGTTCCTACAGAAGAGTCAAGTTTTAAATAGGAAAAATATTGAAACTCTTTGGTCATTTTTGAGCAAGATGCTAACGGTCTAATCAGATTCAATGATCTATGCTAAGCTACGCTAAAAGTGCTACCGCCAGACATGGAGATCGGCTGAATGGATTCGAAAACCATTCAATTAGTTGGAAAATGAGCCTATTTTCAAAAAAAGTGGAGTGTTCCTTTAATATGAAGGACATTTTCTGTATTTGTTTTTCACAGGTGTTTAAACCGTAATTTCAATTACATACTCATTCATTGTGTTGCGTTTTAGAGTTGAAAGATGGCCATAAATGTAATGGAAAAAGTCATTTTCTGCCAGGAAATTATCAATTTCTCAAACTTTTTTTTTTTAAATTTTTATTATTATTATTACTACTACAGTAAACAAATTCTAAATTCACCTTTTACGCCAATAAAATGTACATAATGTTTAACTTAATTTGGAGGCTGGTCTCAAATATTGTACATGTAATTAATATGATTAATTAAAGTCTAATTAAAAACTTTTTAATATAAAATGTACAAAATACAGAGAGTTCAAAGTCTGAAATAATCTGAAAATATTAAAACAATTCAAACTTAACAAGAGCAGTGGAAGGGTAAAAAAAAAAAAAAAAAAAAAAAAAAAGGATTTTCAATACAGTGTTGCCCTGCAAACAAAAAAATAATTTGTACCGAACAAAAGGCCACATTTTAGGACCTTAATATTTTGCCAGCCTAAACTCAGTCAGAGTCTTCTTAAACTTCACAAAAACTGTAAAGCCCATCTCCAGCCGCTACAGCAGTTCCAATAAGTAATTCCCTTCAATCAAAGCCTTTTCTTCCACAAAGCAACTCTCCGATTAAGACTCCAGAATTGAACAGCTCAGTCCGATAAAAAGCATGTGAAGCCATGAATCTACAGACTTTGTCCCCTGTGGTCTGTCAGCATCTAATCCCAACCGACTGATGGAAAAGATCCCATCGCTGTAATCTGATTTCAGGTCTCTCAAGACACCCCAGGATAAAATAAACCTTTCTAGAAGATTATATGCATCTGGTGAAGATCCACTGGCAGACAAAAAAACTCCTTCACAAAATGCCTCCTCAAACAGAATGGAGCAGCTTTATGTGAGCTATATGTGAAGAACCATTTCAGACCAGTGACAGAAACTCTATTTGGAAACAACTTGCTAGTTGTAAGATGCTATTCAAAGTCTTCTAGACAACCTATACTCTACTCATCAATTTATAAAACAGCATTTATCCACACAGACTCACCTTGCTGTCAGACCATCCAGATCAGGAGAACCGGCTAAAGCCCTGACACCCTGAGAAAAGACAACTGACTTCATTTCCAGCAGAAAACACCAAATGCTGTGGCCATATCTGAGAAATACAGCTCTCACTGTTCATTAGTGACCAATAATAAGGTTTCTTGATGTGTAAATTGCCTTGAAATTTACAAGTCTGAAACAGAGAAGATTTGTATAAGAATAATTTGGTAATGATGTCTATCATAATCGAGGTTCATGGGCTAAATTTCTCTAGAGTTTTCTTAAAATTTACAACAGCAATAAAAGTGTGTGAAATGTGTCCCTTCTGCTGCAAAGCTATTAGAAGCTTTTAAAACCTGCTTAACTTTATGTGACTTGTGAATCTCTCAATGGACACTTTAGCTTGGTTTCAAATCCTACACTGTAACCGATTTCTGTAATTTGAACAGTATTTTACTGTAATATGTACAGTAAGATACTGTAAAATGTATATACAGTATTTTACTGTAAACTGCAAAAGATTATGGGAAAGTATATGGTCACTACAGTAGTGAATTAGTAAATTTACAGTAGTGAACTTGCCCGTGAAAAACTGACCAATGACAAGGGAGATTTATTTTGTTTGCTGTTTGGTGGAAGCAGTGGTAAAAGGACAAAAGAGACACGTTGCACTGTTAACTGGACAAAAAGGTTAGTATATTATTTCTGTTTTATACAAAACTGAGATATTTTAAGATGTTTTAACTTGTTAACAGCAAACTAACATTATTCATCGTGTCCTTTTTCATGTCGGGAGTTGGGGCCTTTTTTTCTGACTGACGGCCGGATTAATGCCGCCATAACGGTGATAACATCGACTGGTGAGTAAATTAAGGTCACCTATATTAGTCGAAATAAACCTTAGTTAAAACGAGAAACACGTTTGTAGGTTCTGCTGCCCTTTAATGCAAGTTAGTTAATCTGGCAAGTCCTTACTTAACCTTAACAATGAACTAACATGAAATAACGTTACTGAGGTAAAGTGCGTAGGCAACACCACTGTTTCAGTCGAGATTTTAAACAGTATTTTCAAGTATTTCTTTTGTTTGTTCTTTTCAAGTTTCTATTCTAGATTTCGTCTGCAATGTCGGAGGTGTATTTTGGAGCCTCTTCTTGTGAATGCCATAGTATCAATGATAACATCAACTGGTAAGTTAACGTAATAATGTCAGTTAGCCGAAGTTAACGATCACAGAGAAGCATAATATCTTTTGTACACTGCCTCTTTATCGCAAGTGCAATTCTCTTCAAATGCTATTTAAGTTAGAAACGTGTGTACCAATGTTGTATGTAACTTTAGAGACGGTCCCTAAATTCAGTGAGAGACGTAAAATAAAACCGCGAGCTAACATGAAATACTGAGGAAAACTGAGTTAAGAAATACCACTGTAAAGTACATCTTTTGTATTTTATTTTCAAGTTTGTGGTCATGTCGTCTGCATCAGAGGAGTATTGGAGTGTTTTCCTGTGATTGCCGTCGTGACAACAGGTGAGCTTTCATCAACTTAACTAATGTTACTAAAGTAGCCAAATTAGCCACGGGCTGCTGTTCTCCACTAACTCGCAGAACGAGTTTACTTTTTAAAGAGAGGAACGGGCTAGCAATATATTAATATAGTAAGTTTTGCTTATAAATATTAAAAATGTGGTAACACTTTACAATAAGGTTCATTAACATTAACGTTAGTTAAAAACCTTAGTAAACATGAACTAAGAATGAACAATACTTCTACAGTATTTATTAATCAATGTTAATTTCAGCATTTACTAATGCATTATTAGAATCACAAGTTGTGTTTGTTCTTGTTAGTTAATACATTAATTAATGTTAACAAATGACACCTTATTGTAAAGTGTTACCAAAAATGTTTATTTTATTAAAAATGTTTGAATTGCTGTACAGTAGTTTTTTTTTTTTCTGATCATAAACTATAGTAACACTAAAAGGGTGTTGTGACTCTGTCTGTTACAGGAGATTTCTCCAAGCAAAAACAGGATCTTGACTATGAGGGCAAAATCATCATACAGCCAGCTGTCTGTTTTGCAGAATTAGGTAACCCAAAATACATTTTGTTTTACATTGCATTTACATTCATGCATTTGCCAGATGCTTTTATCCAAAGCAAGTTATATTGTATTTAAAGTAGGGGAGCACGGGGCACAACCTAACACTGTTTGACTGTCTTAGTTTGTGTAAATCCAGTTTAATTGAGTATAATTTTTTAATACACTTTAATTTCACACTTGTCTAGTACAAATATGTTGCGTTGTTTCATAATGCCTCATAGGTGGGGTACATTGTAACATGTGAGGGGCACTTTGTAACATAACCATATGACAGCTTAAAATGTTATCGGATCTAATGAAAAAAATATACAAGACAAACTAAAATATTTTGTCAATAAAATAAAATCATTAACTTTTTCAAATAAAATAATGACGTTTTTTAAGAATGAAAAATAATCTAATTTTGGAGTTTGACACTGAACACATTGCAACCATGCTTGGGACGGCCCTGATCGCAACACACAGCTACATATACAGTGTAGTTCAAAACAGAGTGCGCAAATGAAGAAACACATTCATAAATGATGCACTCCCCTCCCTCCACACACAGCTGTCATAGGACATGAGACACATAAACGAGCCAAAATGCTTTACATTTCTTGAAATAATTTCTGAACATTAAACATCGATTGTCAGTCTTTATTCACCTGCTTCTTGTGGCTTCTCATTAAAACTCATAAAAGTAAATGATGTGAATTGTATCGCTAATGTCATAGAATAGCATAGTTTAAAACCTGTTAACCCGCACCAGTGCGCCCCGCACTCAAACGCTTCAGTTGTAAAAATAGAAGTCATTGTTTTGGAATAAAATAAATGAAGCGGGACAAAGTTAATTTTGACAAACTATATATCATTCTGAAGGTCTAAGCCTCAAGCATCGATGATAGATCGCTGTTTATCGATTGAAAGCTTATAAGGAATGTATTTGCTAAATTTGTGTAAGCAGTACACATCAAAACATGCAAAATTAAAAAGCAATACGTACTAATATCATCTGGAAATAACGAGTCACAAACGTCCACTGCTGAAATCCCGGTTTAGTTAGAGAGGTAATGGTCCACAGAACAACATCTCTTCAGCACTTTTTATCCAGCGAAACAATAACGTTGTAATTTGATGGATATTCCTTTGTTTACATTTCTTTTCGTGAGAGTTATTGTTTGTGTTCATTATGGAATAAATTACGCTCAAAAAACAGCATCTTGGTGGTAAAAAACAACAACACGGTTTTGTAGCATACAGTTTACAAACAGAATGAAACCATCCAAAAAAAAAAAAAAAAAAAGTCTCAGATCCGTTTAAATATTGTTTATTTGAATTTACGCTCTCTCGTGACAGCGTGACGCACGCTGTACGCTCCTGTCATCTGAGGGGGCGAAACTTAGCGACGCCTTTTGCACAAATAACTCTTTTTCTTCTTTTTTCAACATTTACAATATATGTGTGTGTGTGTGTCTTGTGTAGAACTTGACTGTATATGCATGATTTACATCTCTATAAACGCAACATCAGCGTGTAATTACATCGAATTTTATGACGGCTGTCAATGACCGCCATTATTGATGATGTGTGTTATTATCATCTCTATCACCTGACATCAGAGCTGCATTACTGACTGCAATCAGTGTGAATGTCTGGCAATATAATTTTATCTCTGGCAGTCAGAGTATTGAGTATGTAGTCTACTAGACACAAAGCAAATTCTTCTTTCTTTTTTTTTTTTCTTTTTCTTTTTTATTACTCAAATTATTCTTATTGTATTTTTTTAGTGCTCAAATAAATCACTTATATGATGTCTAAAATTCTGTCTATTTTATAATTGAAAAACTATGTATAATGACTAAAATAGTTTGTGGAATTCTTCAGCACATTTGGTGGTAATTTTCATCAAAAGGGGGTTGGGGGATTTGAAATATTTTCAAAAAAATGATTGCAGGCATCTCATTTTTCACAGTATCGTCTTCAAATTTGAAATATAAACTCATTAGACATGTGACTTTCAACCCATTACTTTTCTGGATTGCTCCAGGACTTATTTCATGTATTTGTTTATGAAATAAAAAAAACATTCAGTGTCGTAAAACATTTTCAAGGCACTTCAGTGTCTATAACTTTTTATTTTTTGAGCATTATCAACTCTGGATGATGGATAGTAAAGCCTAGAGTGTCTTCTTTCCAAAGATACCTAAATTGTGTGTGTAGCACATTATTGTCAGGACATGTTACCATTTTAATTTAGGTAGGTCAATTTCAGCTGTGAGGCCCAAAATGGGGGGTGCAGGTTAACAGGTTAATAATAGCGGGGCACATTGTAACGCAGTGTTATAACGTTCCCCATCTGTGCAACTGGAATTTAAAACTGGTTAGTGTCTTCTGCTAGTTAGCAAAGCATTGCAAAACTATCTAAACTGATAAATAACAGATTGGAGATGAAAAGAATAGCAGATTTGTCTAATTTTAAATGAATACTAAAAACTGAGATGACAAAATTTACTTTAGCCAGAAATTTACTTCTACTTTGGTAGAATAAATATTCAGCGACATCTTCAAAAGATTTTTTAATTTTGGCACACTTTATTCTCTATATAGTGCTGATATGGCAGCTAGTAAATACTGTAAATTTGGTTATGCTAGCATGTGTGGAAATATTTAAACCATGTGTGTTACAACTAACCCCATGTTAGTTTGTGCCCTGCGCTCCCCTACACATTTTATTAAGTTATTCATTCCCTGGGAATCAAACAGGGGCGGCGCTAAGGGGGCTGAAGCCCTGAATGTTTTTATTACCATGTCTTGTGCGCATAAAGATTGAGTTTTCATGCGCATTAAAATTATTTCTATTAAACCAGCACTTGAACAGCAAAATGCAGCTGCTTCAGGTATCTTTAACTTACTGTAGCCTATAAATTCATAATACCGATATCCCCATCTGACAAAATGTTACTGTATAGCAACAAATATAAATTTTTAATTATAGTATTATAAGCATAAATTTTCTAGGACACACACACATTTAGAATGACTAGATTATATGAACAAATTGATTAGAATTTGGCATGGCCTGTGGCAGACTTTATTAAGTGTCAGGGTAACAAAATTCAATAAACAAGAAGTTAATATTAAGTGATTTAAATCGTGAAGAAAATATTGTCTTTTTGCTCTATTTCACAAAAACGGTTCTAAACAAAGCCATGCTGTGGTCTCTGCACACAACAGTGTTTAATTACTGAATGAATTTACCTTTTTTTAATGCCTTGAATCAGTGATTCACTGACCCATTCATAAAAACAGTTTCTTCTCCTGAATGAATCAACAGTTTTTAATGGATTGATTGAATAAATGACTCAATGGCTCAGTCATTAAGACAGTGGCTTGCTGCCACCTACTGGTAATTTTAGTCTCATTTTTAATATCATTCTATTTTTTTTTCTATCATTACATATTTTTGTGTTCAAATTTTTTGTGTTTATATTTAAAACATTAATTTCATAATATTATTTATGTAAAATTAAATTATACTTGTCGCTTTAAAAAAAATTAAGCCACTTAGCCAATGTAACTTTTCAGCATAGCCTGTTTTATTTGACTTGTATCCCATGTATTCTGATACATAAATTAATGTCTCTGGGCTAAGCCCCGGATATCCACTCACCCTAGAACCGCCCCTGGAATCAAACCCATTAATTCAGCATTCTAGTACTTTGCTCTACTCATTGACAATGCATTGTAAAAAATGGAGCTTTAATAATTTGAATGTGATGGATTATCAACTAATTATGTACCTTCCCTTGTAGGTGCGTTCAGATGTAGTATATAACGTTTTTATTAACATCAAAGTGCATACAGCACCAAGTTTGACAGTTGAGGCAAATTCTGTAAACACTGCTTTAAAAAAAAATAATGCTTTTTTTTTCTTGTGCTTGCAGGTTCATTCAGACAGTCAATCTTTGTGGCACCAAATTCTTTGAAAGTCACAGATCAGCTGGAATTCTGGAAAGAGGGTGCAAAGAAAAAGGATCTGCCTGAATCCCATCCTGCTGTTTCTCATCGGAGAGCTTGTCAACTTTGACGGTCAAAATGACTGAAATTTAACACAACAACACAAACTCATTTTTACTGTATTATTTCATTTTATTAACACTACCAGTCAAAAGGTTTTGAACAGTAAGGTTTTTAATGTTTTTAAAGAAGTCTCTTCTGCTCACCAAGCCTGCATTTATTTGATCCAAAGTACAGCAAAACAGTAAAATTTTGAAATATTTTTACTATTTAAAATAAATGTTTTCTATTTGAATATATTTTAAAATGTAATTTATTCAAAGCTGAATTTTTAACATCATTACTCCAGTCTTCAGTGTCACATGATCCTTTAGAAATCATTCTAATATTATGATTTGCTGCTCAAAAAAACGATTATTATTATTATTATTATTTTTATGTTGAAAACAGCCGAGTCTAATTTTTTCAGGTTTACTTGATGAATAGAATTCAGAAGAACAGCATTTATTTGAAATAGAAATCTTTTGTAATTAATGTCTTTATCTTCAATTTAAAGTATCCTTGTTAACTAAAAGTAGTAACTTCTATACCCCCCCCCCAAAAAAAAATTAATCCAAGCTTTTGAATGGTATAGTGTATAATGTTACAAAATCTTTTTATTTCAGATAAATGTTGGATCTTTGGATATTTGTATTCATCAAAGAATCCTGAAAAAATGTACTCAACTGTTTTAAATATTTATGATGATGATAATAATAATAATAATAATAATAATAATAATAATAATAATAAATGTTTATCAGCATACCTAATCCAAAATGCCGCTGCAAGATTAATCTTTAATGAACCGAAAAGAACGCACGTCACACCTCTGTTCATCAGTTTGCACCGGCTACCTGTAGCTGCTCGCATAAAATTCAAGGCATTAATGTTTGCCTACAAAACCACCTCTGGCTCTGCACCCCTTTACCTAAATTCAGTACTTCAGACCTATGTGCCCTCTAGAAGCTTGCGTTCTGCAAGTGAAGGACACATTATTGTGCCATCCCAAAAAGGCACAAAATCACTTTCACGGACTTTTTCACTCACTGTTCCCACCTGGTGGAATGACCTGCCCAACTCAATCCGAGCAGCTGAACCCTTGCCATCTTCAAGAATCAGCTAAAAACACATCTCTTCCATCTTTATTTGACCTTCTAACTCTATCACGCTCTATTCTAATTCTATTTTATCTATCTGTTGTCTTTTTATTTAAAATAATTTATTTTAAAATAATATTTATTTCTCTAACTGCAAATTTTTCTTTAAAAACTAACACTAGCTTTCTTTTTTCTATTCTATCTACTTTAAAAAAAAAAAAAACCTTGCTATGTTTACTGCATTAGGCTAACCGAGACTTGTCATGTGGATTGCATGTTTTTGCTCTTTTTTTTGTTTTGATTGATTCCTCTTTTTTAAGTCGCTTTGGATAAAAGCGTCTCCTAAATAACTAAATGTAAATATTAGAATGATTTCTGAAGGATCATGTGACACAGAAGACTGGAGTAATGATGCTGAAAATTCAGCTTTGATCACAGAAATAAACTATATTTTAAATATATTCAAATAGAAAGCTATTTTAAATAGTAAACATTTCACAGTATTACTGCTTTTGCTGTATTTTGGATCAAATAAATGCAGGCTTGGTGAGCAGAAGAGAATTCTTTAAAAACATCAAAAATCTTACTGTTCAAAACTTTTGACTGTTAGTGTACTTGCTTGTTTTTGATTTTCAATATATGTATGTTTTGCCATGATACAAAGTGCCCAGGGGGCTGTGGTGATGCCCTTTTTTCAGCTAGTTCATCCTAGAGACCAAGACTTGTAATTTGTACTTTTAAAAAGAAAATGTTCAACAATTAAAAAGAATATTATCAGAACTAATGCTCATGAGTTATTGTGATTTTTATGGAGTGGTAAAAATCATGCATTACAGTGCTGTACTACAATTTGATTGTTTTTTACAGGTAAAAAATGTTTAAACTACATGAAAATAAACACTACAGCACTGATACTGTAAATGAAAATACGGTAATAATACCGTAAATGAAAATACGGTAATGATACCGTAAATGAAAATACAGTAATAATACTGTAAATGTAAATACGGTAATAATACTGTAAATGAAAATACAGTAATAATACTGTAAATGAAAATACAGTAAAGACATTATTATACTGTAAATGCAATTACAGTAATAATACTGTAAACCTTTTTACAGTATTTTACTGGCATCCAGCTGCCAGTAAGTTACTGTAAAATTTACAGTAATCTTTTTACAGTGTAGTGAACTGCCAAGTGATATGTTTTACTTAAATATAAACTCATAAATGACTGATTTAGTAGACAACTGTAGGCAATTGTGTTACTCCACTCACCACACTATTGACTCCAGTAGAGCTTGATGCTACATATATGCAATTTCACAAATAATTACAAAGAAATGGCAAGTAACACACTGAATTAAAGACTGAAATAATAGTGTTATAAACCATGTTCTATTAATATTATTTGTAACTTCGAAACCCCCACAATCTTTTTGCTACTTTTACACTGTAAAAAGATTTTTCAGAGTTGTGAAAAACTAAGATTTATTTTAAATACATTTTGCAAAATAATATTTCAGTCTTTCTACTTAATTTTCATATTCAATTCAACATATTACTTGCCATTTTTTTAGTAATTATTATAAAAATAATCAATTTCTGAGTGAAAATTGTTTTCACTGTATTCTAAAATGCATAAAACTATAACAAACTTGGTAAAACTACTATTTTATACTATTATTCAAAAGTTTGGGGTCAGGAAGCTTTTTTTTTGTTTTTTTTTTTTAATGAAATTAATATTTTTATTCGGCAAGGATGCATTAAATTGTTTGAAAGTGACTGTAAAGACATTTATAATGTTACAAAAGGTCTTTTTTCTATTCAAAGAATCCTGAAGAAAAATATTACTTAATATTAATATAAACACTAAGCAGCACAACTGATGTCAACATTAATAATAATAATAATAATAATAATAATAATAATACTTCAGCACCAAATCAGCAAATTTGATTAATAATGGTTTTTGAAAATTCATATTTGCCATCACAGAAATAAATTACATTCTAAAACATATTAAAATAGAAACAGCTATTTTAAATTGCAATTATATTTTACAATATTAGCAGCAGTGGTGAGCATAAGAGACTTCCAAAAATGTTTTTTAAAAATCTTTTACGAGCCTGCTAACCTTTGAATGGCAGTGTAAGTATTTTTTACCCTATTTTTAACAAGGTATTTTTGAAGTCAATTCACAAGTATGTATAAAATCAACAGTTTTCTCTCATTTGCCACCTTAAGATTTTTTTCTGCCAAGTTTTTCCAGTGCAATCTGGGATTGCCATATGCAAAGAATATTGGTCAAAATAAGGTATTTTTGAAGGCAGCACTGACATGAATATGACGACTTAAAATACTGTCTAGGTAGGTGCAGTAGGTAGTTCACTAGTTTTGGTAGTGAAGTCACACAGATTACTTCCACCTCTAGAGATTTTCAAGAGCATTTGTCTCACTTGTTTTGCACTACCAAAGTTATTTCATGAGATCTTCATAACATCTGCAGAGAAACATCAGGCTTCATTTACCACCTGTCACACAGAACAGTGAAATTCACAGATATGCCTTCGCAATTTCTGCCGCTATCCGCTCCTAAAATGCGTTTATGACACCCCACAAGTTATGCTAAAAATCTTAACAGTGCAGTTTGCAGACTGTGTCCCTATTATTACCCATGAAGACACTGGAAAGAAACTAATGATAGACTGATTTCTCAAGCACGTTGAGATAATACAAATCTGTTAGTGTGGCGTCCATCTTAAAGCAAGATACAACTGAAAGCCTCCGTTAACATACTCACACCACAGCGATGCCACTCAAAATGCCATACCTTCTCTCCTGGTGCAACAGCCAGTCTGTCTTTTCCTGAATCCCCCTGGAGAAGACATGGCAAATGGGCGTGTTGGTGGACAATCCCGTATTGACACATTAAGAAGTGGATTTTGAGGTCTAGTGCTCTGAACTCCCGCAGCACCATTACAGCTGTCCGGGGCTCTTTGTAACACACTGGCCAGCAGCTGCAGAGCTGGATAATATTACTCGATAATTGGGAGGCTACAACCTCAAGACCCACAGTAACCTTGTTTGACGTGCCTGAGAACATTAGAGTCAAGGTTAATAGAGTAAAACTACTGCAAGTCTGTGGTCCACGTGTACTAGCAGGGATATGCTGAGGGTGCCTTGGTTTTGGGATGTTGTCTTGGGCAGGAACAAATTACAATATAAATACAAATAAATAAAACATAATACGTAAACTAATATACAAACTAAAATAAGTTTTCATTAAACTAAATGTAAATTAAATAAAACAATTAATAAATCTAACTGATATACAAAGTAAAATAAATAAATAACACTAACTACGGTATTATTTAGTAGTTTAGGATTTTTTTTTTTTTTTAACTAATATAAATTAAATAAAACAAACCAATAAATCTAACTAATATACAAGCTAAAATAAATAAATACAAACTACAACATAGTAGTTTATGATTTTATTTATTATTAAACTAATACGCAAACTAAAACTAAATAAAGCCACAGTTCATTGTACATGTAATTATTTTAGTTTGCATATTAGTTTGTATTTGTTTTTTTTATTTTTATTTTAGTCTGTAAATTATTTAGATTTTTTAGTTTGTTTTAATTTATATTAGTTTAATAAAAATCCTACACTACCAAATTATATCATAGTTTTTATTATTGATTTTAGTTTGTATATTCGTTTTTATTTAGTTTAATAAAAATCATAAACTAACAAATAAGCCATAGTTCAAGTATTTAATTATGATTTTATTTATAACTAAAATAAATAAATATGCAAACTAAAATAAACGATGATTTTATTTATTAGTTTATTGTTTTATTTATTTAAATAATATACAGAAAGAAAGAAAAAGAGAAAGAAAGAATATTCATTATAACAGCTCTCACAATTATTTTCTTAAATATAAAATTGCATGACTAAATAATTGAAAAAATATATATATATATATTATTAAACACAGTGGAAGTATTTCACTGAGTGTTGGACTGGGAGAGAAAGGGAGAATTCATACAAAATTATAATATAAATTTTAATATCAAAAACAACTTCATATTTTATTAAGACATGGGGTCTATCAATCAAACCAGACTCACGCAGTCACTTTCACCTAAAAACAACCTTGCAACTCCCTAGATTTTAATCAGTTTACAAAGAATAATACAGTACGATTTAATGAATTGCAAGGCCATTAAAACAACTACTCCAGTTCAATTCAGGCATGCTGGTGGTCCCTGAATTCAGGTTTGCTGGCCAAAAATCACTCACGTCATTTTGGTTTCTAGATGAATATTGGATTACAAGGAGAGAAAGCGAGCTCTTAGGGAGGCAGTGTGGTTAGAAACTACATCTCCATAACAACAAAACCGGCCCAGGTAATTGCATTTTGGACGTGTTGTGCATTGGCTAGTATTGAGGATCTAGAAATGCTGGTTCACTCTGAACAGAACGCCTCATGCGATTAATCCCACTTCACTCAATCCATGAAACACGATTGAGACTGGCAATTTTCATCGCTGGGTACAAACTCTTTCAAGAGACACGTTCGAAGTGCTCCACAAAAAGGGTTCTTGTGTAGGTCACTGCAATTAACCTTTGAGTGACATTCTGTGAGCTTAATAGCTCAGAACGCAGTAATGGTTGCACCCTACCTTGCAAATTGGCAGCGTTTTATACTCACTTTCTCTTTTGGGGTTAAAAGGTGACCATGTTCACGGTCAAAGACTATGGCTCTCTTTCTGTTTCAAACAGATATAATTCACACCACTAATTTGTCTATTAAAACACCTGGCTAGCGTGACCACGTTTTGAAAATGCACTTGAATTACAACATTATTAAGCTATTGGGCTGATTTATACAGCTCAGGTTTCATTTAATCACATTTCAATTAATATAATTAGGTTAAAATACATAGTTTAAACAACTGTTTAAAACTGGTTAAAGTTGAAGCATATGTTATGCATGCAAATTCAAGGTAAGCATGAGAATCGTGAATGATTTATTAAAAAAACTATATAATAATAATAATAATAATAATAATAATAGTATAATATAACAATATTATTATTATTATAAAAAATTATATTAAATGACATAAGTTATAAAATAATATATACCTGCCAGAGAGTGCATCAAGACAATCCATTTGGAGTAAAATACTTATTTTATGCAATAAAATAAAATAAAATAAAATAAAATAAAATAAAATAATAATAATGCAGATAAATACAGACCCTTTAGCACACAAGAGCAGTACACAAGATGCAGTACAAGCCAAGCAACTCAATATAGTAAGAAATACTATCAGGCAATTTAAAGATAGACACTTTAGTAAGTAAATATGTTTTGCATGCAGTCTATAAATATAAGATTTTATTTTCCCCCTTTTCCATTCACTGTGCTGCAGTAAATCAAGCCTGTGCTTTAATACATATGCATGACTCTCCCATCCACCCTGCCTCCATAACTTTGAATTTCTTTTCTTCCAAAAAAAAAAAAACATCACTAAGAACGGTGTGTCGCTGACAAATTACATTGCCAACATAAAGCTTGAAATGTCCATTTGATACCCAGCTTGCTTGTCTATGATATTCAAATGTTTCACTTTGAGGAAGCAATAACAGAACATAACCAGCGGGAGACTCCGAAAATACCACCAGCCGTAAAATGCATGTGCTTCGTTTATCTGTAATGCGTTTTCAGTTTCCAACATTCATGAATTCACACATAGCAGAAATGTGGGTCAGATTCTTCTCTCAATGCTGGATATGAGCCTTCTGGCTTAAGCGTAACGTCAGAAACATGGGGCTTTCTCATGAGCTTTTATATTACGAGTTTAATGTAAATGTGGCAAATGCACACAATAGGCTTATGTAACCACAACTTTCATCTACATAAAGAACCCATGTAATAAAAATCTAAGTTTTGTGGCTTTTAGTTCATGTTTATTAGCTCTGAGGCCAATCATATTCCAGCATACTACTGAAAGATGACAAAAACGTGGATACGCAAAAACCAAAAGTAAAATAAAATAGACTTTAGAGGGACCTAAACAAATGTTTATCCAACAAACTGCTTTCTAGAATGAGACTGTCACTGAAACTGGTTAGCATTAGCAAATAGCAAATGGTTTGCAACTAAACAAAAGCTACTGACTATAGTATATCAACAGAAAATATGTGAAAGGGAAGAAAAAGGCATCTGTCAACGATTGTATGGGGTCTTAAAGTGAAAATAAGTTGTTAAAATGAGCTTGGAATTAAATTCATTTTAATCTGTTTACAAAACTTAATGCCCACTTAATCTTGTGTTAAATGAGTTTAAGGCCTGTGAGTAAACGACTAGTAAATGATAGACTAATTATATCAACAAACTTTCATGGAGTCATCATTTACATTGCTGTTTAATTGCAGTAAACATTCAGAAAAGCCTTACAACCAGATCGAGTACTAATATAGACAACAAATTAAGTGTCCAGACTGTTTTGACAGTGAACATTGATTAATGAGCAGCAAGACAACAGTCAGAAGATAAAAATGCAAGAATAATTGATTTTAGATGACAAACACTAACAAAATAAAACTCAAAGAGACCCCGTGCAATTAAAAATCAAAGTTTTGTCTTTTACTCCATATCTGTGGGCTCTGAGGCCAGACTAAGCGGCTTATTGAGTCCATAAACATATGCAAGAATATTTGATTTTAGATGTGAAAATGCCATCAAAATAAGTCCCTCACGTAATCAAAATACTCCTAAACTTTGACAAAATAAGCTTTTACCAGATGAACCAAAATGACTTGTTCACGGCAGCCTTTATAGTTTCTTTGTCCAATAAAATGCTTTCTAGAATGAGAATGTCCCTTTGCCTAATACTATCCCTTACATGGGTGACAAATTAAGTGTGTCCAGACAGTTCTGACACCATGCGCTGATTAACAACCGCTCTACCGTGACAAGACAAAAGTTAGAAGATAGATATGCAAGAATGTTCATTCTAAAATAGCACAATGGAAGACAAAATTCCCTGTGATGACCTATTGACTTTAAACTACTGCAAATGGAGATCTGACTCTCCAACAAGTTTTAAACCAGATCCTAGAATATCCCATGGGATTGTCCACTTATTCCATGGGCGCTGTGTAGAATTCCAGCCATGACAATTTGAGAACCTGAGGATGAACATCTATAGTGAGCCACAAAGAAAGAAAACAATAGCCTTGAGTGTCATGAAATGCTGAATTAGCCAATTATCTAGCCTGTCTACTGTAACAATACTTGAGATTCCAGTAGCCCAAACAATGATTTTATCAAACCCAGAGGCACCTACGAAACAATAAAATCACTTTCACCTTCAGCAGACCTCTATTAAAATGTTACATTCGTAGCACTCATATAATGCCTTGGAAATGCATCATAAATTCAATACGTGCTAATAACAAAATGTCACGTTCCAAAAGTAATTACCTCTTCCGTATTCTATTAGATTGAGAAAATACTGCATCATATTTGAGGTCAACAAATTAATGTAAGACACATTTAGTTTGACATTGAACAGTCATTTTCAGAGGAATCTATCACTGAAAAGAGTGACATATGAAGCAGAAGATGGCACAAAATGCAACAACACAATCAATTTCATATGCACAGTCTACAATTCCAGTTGCAACATAGGCTACAGTAATGCATCTGTTGTGCAGTATAATTTGAAAGATCAATACAACAACCATAGTCTCATTTCCTACCGGATTTCTAAAAAAAACATTTTGGCAGCAGCTGTATTAATTATGTAGAAAGTAAAGCAAAATTCCTCAGAAGTTGGTCCTACAGGAGTACACTTTATTGGCTGCTTGTTCTCAAACAGTATTCTAAGTTTCTACCCCAAACTAAGCAAGTGGTAATTGTCAAGTAACGTCTCTATTCCAAAACACAACAAACTAATTAGGCAAATGACCTTAAAGACCATTTGTCCTCAACAAACATATCATCAGCTGTTCATTTGTATGGATTCCAATCATTCTTGCAGTGGCTCGAATCTCAATAAAACACAAGGGAAAGAACATGGCTATTTACTGCTAAGATACTTCACACTTTACAGAGAAGCCAAAAATCACATTAATTATGTTGGGATAATAATATTATAACTTCTGGAAAAAAAAAAAAAAAAAAAAACTCTAAAGCCTACTACAAATTATATAGGTGAATATTTCATGTTATTAAAAGAATCATGAGAAGAAAACTGCCATAAAGCAATTTTAGAAACCTACACTGAAAACCAGAGATTTTAAGCTGTAATGCACATGCACTCTGTCATGTCTTTTAAAAGAAAAATCTATTAAATGTCACTAAACAAAGAGCTAAGCAATTTTGTGATATTAAAGGAAGAAAAAAAAAATCAATGTGTGATGTTGATGAAACCCATTCCTTACCATTTCTCCTTTATCTCCCTTTTGTCCAGAATGTCCTGCCAAACCCGGAAGCCCTTGATCCCCCTTTCAAATACACATAAGTCACATTATGCAATGTTAATATGCTAAATTGGCTTCCCTGTATCAGGTCTAAAACGCTGTGATCAAAATTCAAAGAGGAGTCCTAGCCTGAACTCTGGCTCTTTGTACTTCAGAAGAGATTAGCTGAACATCACCCGCTGATGAAGTGCATGTCTGTGCCCAAACACCCCCTTATTTATGCTAAATTGCTTCTAATAAGCTTTTATTTCTGCCTCTGGCTGTCATCCAGGTATACGGACTGGCATAAATGTGCTTTAATTGGCCATTCATTTTGTATGCGGCATTACCTCAGGATCCATTGTGGAGCGCTAACTCGCTCATTTATAGAATGCTTTCATGGTTTAACTTTACCTTCAGAGTGGGACAGTGGCATCGGTCGCTGGGCAGCTGGGCTGGCATGGACAGCATTCTGTGGAGGTATCCTGTGACCAGTGGGGCCGCTGTGGGGTTGTGGGTCACTACAGGTTCACACTGGTTAGATTAAAAAAATAAAAAGATGGATTAGTGTTAAATTATTAAAATGTAGACCAAGATAATCAATTATCCACTTTGAACTGCATGAAGATGGGATTTAGGGGGATTTTCTTGTGAAATGCATAATTCTGGCAAACTGAGCTACATACAATTTATCATTTGGTTCTGTAAAGTCATATTAATATGATCAAATATGTGGGCAAAAAAATTAACAGCATTAGAGCTCAATTTTGATGTCTTTGGGAGCAGCATTTGTAGCATCTTCAAGTAAAAAATTTTTAGGGAATCAAAACAAAGAAAATTAAAGTCTGTCATGAATTGCACAAATACACTACTGTTCAGAAGTTCAGGTTCAGCAAGGCTGCATTTATTACAATAACAAGTACTAAGTACTTATTAGTACTAACTGATTTTGTTGTTTTTTTCTTACATTTCTTCAAAGTCACACAAGAATTTTTAATCGAGTCATGGAAGGAACCTGAATTGTTAATAGGAATCAAAACTGTAATCCTAATTTTTCCCATCCTAACTCATAGCCCCAAAAAATGAGCTCAGTAAACTGTGGCCCCTCAAGAGCTGGTGCCCTAGGCAATCATCTGTGTTGCCTAATTACAAGACCGGCCCCACTGGCCACTTGGACCATTCCACTTCCATGTGGAAAACACTAAGGAAACATTATTCCAAACGCTGAGAGGGGGGATTAGCACACAACTCTAAAGACCATGTACCAATTACAGCATTGAGCAGGGATGTGGATTTTCTCTAATCCAATCGTTTAAGACAGAATGTTGCCTTTAATTAATCAGAAATTATCGACTGGAGCAACTCAAGCTAAAAGGATGCCCTCAAGGGCTTTGTCCACAGTGGAAACGATCGGTCCAAGAACAATACATGGAAATCACTATGGCTCTGTCCCAAAACCTACATCTTTGCCTTTGTGGACGGCATTTTAAGACTGTTTCAAAAGGCAGAATATCTTTTTTAGTCCAAATTCTAAGGCAGAATTGCATGTATATCCTTCTCAGAGAAGGAAATCCCAAAATGCATGGCAATGAGATTAATGAAAAACAATGGAAAATGGTAGGTTAAACGAGAAAGATGATTATAAATAATTCAATTAATACTGAAAGATTTTCAGTCAATGCCTTAAACTTAAGTCTGCTTCTCAAACAAAACTATCACGTGGCTTCAGAAAATATGGAATGTAATGGAAATAGACTACTTTGAGTTCTTTTGTGAACCTGACTAATTAAAAATTGACTATTACACCCAATTTCTGTGCACTGTGCAGTTTTACGCTTATATGCTTATTATTATTATTATTATTATTATTATATGATCATCATCTTAGTAATATTTAAACAACAAATTCAATCAAAATCAATTGTGAGTTGAGTTTGTAATTGTTCAGTTGGTTGCTGCCTATGTAGAGCATTCCAGATCGGTCACTCATGAGCCCCTATGAGGCAGTTGTCTATGTAGGCAGTAGACAGCAATGCAGCTCACTTGATTTTGGAACTCTTTGAAAACTAACTAGACCACACTACCACAACAAAGACAAAATGCAAAGAGACAATTCCATTTTCAAACATTATCTGGATGATTAATGTTATTCAGTAAGCAGTGCTGAAATGTGACTGGCCTGATTTTATTTGATGAATACTGTATGTCAAGCCTCTAATTTTAGTGCAAAATTATGGGATGGGTTTACAGTCGTTTAGGAAGGATCATTGAGTCTGCATTATTAACACTGCTGCATCATAAACCCGAACATCCTACCGTAACTCCAGGAGAATCACAGCATCTGTCCAGGTCGGCTATTCTAGCATCACAGAAGATCAGAATCTCTTGAAGTTCAATCTGTGAAGGTAAATTGACATTTATGAGCATGAACACACACAGCGGACAAATCAATCCGACAAATTTGCAGCAAAACATTCAATTTTGACCTGCATCAGGTTCAGACATGAAGTTAGTGAAGTTCCCTCAAACTATAAGTGCTTTCCACCATAGTTTGATGGAGCTTTAACAATCACTAAAAGTACAAATATTTGCATTCATATTCAGATTTAGCAAGTGATGAGAACCTCCATCCACAACTCACATCCACTGGACGTCCATCCTCCACTCGAGTGGTGATGAATGTGCGTCCGCTCACGTTCATGCCAGACCTTTCAGCAGTCACCTGACGCTCAATCAATTTGCAGTCCAGGTAGATGGAGACAGCATTGCTCTCGACAGACACACCTAGCTTGTGAAACTGTCGATCGAAGAGGGCATGCAGGTCTCGGTTCTTGAACACGTACAGGAGGCTGTTTCTCAGAAAACCTTGAGCCAAAAACTCGACTGTTTTTTTAGCTCCATCCACAATTAATGACACCTAAATGAAGGAGAGAAGAAGAGATGAACATTAGTGGCTCATTAAAACAGTTAACGAGATAAGCAGACTGAAGTCTGAAGCGACTGCAGTGTACAAAAGAGTGCCATTTATATAATGATCATTTTGCCAGTCTTGCAGGAGTTATTGGTTTTGAACATACTCTGATTTATCAATGTCTATTTTGTAGATCTAAATAAAATCTTGGATTTTTCACATACCTGTGTATCTCCACCTTTATCAAAGATCTGCAGAACAAACCAGCGATCTTTCTTTGTGGTTTTTCTGAGCCGGAACGTGGCAATAATGGAGTACTCATGAGAAAGCCCATTTGGGAACACGGATCTTTAAAAAAAGAGAACAATAACATCTACAATTAAAGTTTATCAAAAGAAATGTAGAACGCAAAAACAAATATGACCATTTACCAATTAAGGCTGCATTTAAGTCAAAGTACAAGCATTAAAAGATAGTGAAATATTCCAATCTCAAATTTCTGCGTTCTTTTTAAATATATTTAAAAATGTAATTTATTCCTGTAATGCAAAGCTGAATTTTCATTATCTTTACTGTAGTCTTCAGTGTCACATGGTCCTTCAGAAATCATTCTAATATGCTGATTTGCTGCTCAATAAAGTTGAAAACTGCTGTGCTGTTTAATATTTTTGTGGAAATTGTAATGCATTTTTTTTAGGATTCCTTGATAAATAACGTCACTTAATTTAAAGTATGGTTAATGCTTAAAAGTATTAATTAAAAAAAAAAAAATCTAACTGACCCAAATTATTTAAATGGTAGAAAGAAATGAATGACAGTAAATGAATAAGTGAATTGCTTTTGAACTGTTTCATGAACTGTCCAAACAAAATAACTCAGTAACAATCAGACTTCCTAATGCCACAGAACAAGAATGTTCTAGAAAACGTTTAATTACTGCTTCAGTTCAGCAGTAAAGTGCTACTTTCACTTAAACACTTCTATTCAAAGCTTCAATAAGCCAAGTGCGTTAGCATCAAATGTTCTCCACTGCATTTTTCTCTTTAGTCTTGCCTGTAAGATTTATCAGATGAATTTAACAGAAAACACTGTAAATGTGTGGAGACGTGCTGAAATCGCGTTTGGTCTCGTACTGCATCGCGTCCCTTGTCAGTGTCGGGCGCTTGCTTAGCAATTTGTTGCGATTAACAGGAAAGTGTGTTCAAGCGCCAGTAGAAGACAGTGTAAAATAATACTCTTTGAGAGAAGCAGTTTCTCAGC